>VMDR010000680.1:0-190834 GCA_007922815.1 Macrotus californicus | reverse complement strand
TAAATGTAACAAATAAAATTCAAAATTTCAGATCTAGCTACCTTAGATAAGGTTGCAAAAAATATAAATTAATAAGCATTATGCTGAATAGAATTCTTGGTTCCGTTGTTAAATAAAAGAGACAACAGACCAAAAAATGGAGTCACTTGTATTGAGCCCCAAGTCAGCAAACGAAAACTTAATAATGACTAACCCAGTCGCAGTGCCAGCCTCTCCCAGGCATGTAACCTATAACCAGTCACCCTGAAACGAGCTGATCAACACTGGTGAGCTAATCTGCCAGATACACCCCTGCTTCCCCCTAAAGGAAGACGACCTTGCCTGAAACTTCGCTCGGGTAACAAGTAACAACTTCCTGGTTTAGCCCCGGTCTGCCCATAAAAGCCTTTCATTTCGTACAGCCCTTGTATCTGCTACCTGATTCCTGAATCACTGAATGAAGCCAGTAAGATAGATCTTCAAATCTCTTCAACTAAACTTTAACTATTAACACAATGGAGAAGCTCAGTCTCTATGACCATACCTCTCTATGGGATCAACTTCTAAGAATTCAAATTTAAAGTTGTGAGGAGTCTAAGTGACTAAAAAGAGTCTGTCTCAAAGATTTCCTGACTCACCCTGTTCTAAACTTTATGATAAATCCTAGATGCCTTGCCTAGCCGTGAAAGAGATCAATATTCAGACTCATCATCTGTGACAGATGACATTTGGGAACTGAAGGAGAGAATATGCTATCCCAAATATGCCTCTTTGGCATAAGGGATTATTTCAAGACAATTCAGAAAGAGCAGACACAGGAGAGGCCCTGAAACAGAGCAGAAGTTCCCCTCTGAGAGGAAATTTACATTTATGAAGGCAGTCATCCACAAGAGTGTTTCCCTCACTGGGAGAGAAGGAGGCCTTCCAATCACAAGGGAACCTTACTCAATGGAGAAGGCACAGACTAAAATCAGCATAGCACACCCCTTATTTACTATGATTTTGCCAGTAAACTCCCATAACTGGCCTCCCCACCCTTGTTTTCTTCCTGTCTTCTGGTGGAGATGGTATGTAAGCCTGCCTTCTAAACGCTCTCAGGGATTTGCTCATTTTTCCCTGGTTATCTTATGTGCACACTTGTTAGTTTGTCCTCTATCACAGCGGTCTTGGCGGAGGTGGTGGGAGAATTCCCGCCAGCATGCGATGAGCAAGCCCAGCACCCATGCGTCACCCTCTAAGCTAACCCAGAGCTCCCCTCCTTTCAGCCACGGTTGGTCACTGTCCAGTTTTGAAACTTCGAGAACCACGTATAATTTCTGTGAAGAAGCTGTTTCTGCGATATTCATAGACAGTTCATTTTTAACAAATTAAAAATTTCAGACCACCTACTTTAAAGGGTAGGTAGCCATTCTTAAAAATGGCTGCAACTTCAGCTACTGCTGGCGTTAAGTTTACTGACTTCTGACTTAGAATGCTGTCAAGTACTTAAATCCTAAGTCCTTGGTTCACAGTATTCCCAAGCAGAAGTTTACATTTTGATTCTTTAAGATCCCAAATAAGTGA
Source organism: Macrotus californicus (assembly GCA_007922815.1). Taxonomy (NCBI): domain Eukaryota; kingdom Metazoa; phylum Chordata; class Mammalia; order Chiroptera; family Phyllostomidae; genus Macrotus; species Macrotus californicus. The sequence continues at coordinate 189,292 of VMDR010000680.1, read as the reverse complement.
TACAGGAGAAAACTTTAATGACTTCAGCACAGTTAAATTAGGAAATTAAAAACTGCCAAATATTGACACACAAAAACACTGTTTTCTCGATGTTACACAAAAAGTGAATGTACAGAAGACTAAGATGGTATGCTACTACATTACATGGTCAAAGGAAGTGCATTTGTACTTCCAAAGTTCAAGGCCAGAGTATGAAGATTTAAGGATATTTATTTCAAAGACACCTGTAATAACTATAATAATTGTAAAAGGTAATAATAAGATAATGGAGGAAGTATAAGAACCAAGCCTAATCACTTTTACCTCAAATTTGAGGTAAAATGCAAAGGCTTTGTATAGTTAAGTGGCTGAATTTCAACTAGATTTTGCAAAGGAACGAATTCAGTTTCATCATGCAGAAAGGTTTGGATATCATGGACAGGCACACACTAAGAGCTGCCTTTACTGGAAAATGAAGGGGAAGAGCGCTCCACTGTCACCACTGCAGCCGTGTGGCCGAAGCACTACCTTGTCAGAGGGACTCCTTAATTAACTTGCAAAAATGTTACTCAAAGTAACATGTTCATGTCGGTGTTAAATTCTGCCTCTCCCAACACTTTGTTTTAATTTGCGGAGAAATCTCAGATTAACTCAGCACTACTACCCTGATCAACCTTTGGACGATCCCAGGCTGTGGGATCTGTCTCTGTGTTAACACTTTTATCCCAAGTGCCTAACACAAGTCTCATACTTGAGGGGCACATCACCCCAGACTTTACACGTGAAAAATCCGAAGTTTCTCATATGCTTTTGAAATTTGTCCTTCCAGTCATCATTTTTTTTTAAATCTTCACCCATGCCCACCCGAGGACGTTTTTTTAAATTGCTTTTAGAGAGAGAGGAAGGGAAAGAGAAGCATCGATTGGTAGCCTCCTGTACGTGCCTGGACTGAGGATCGAACCTGCAACCTAGGGATGTGCCCTGACTGGGAATCCAAACCTCAACCTTTCAGTTATGGCAAAACGCTCCAACCAACCGAGCTACACCGGCCAGGGCTGTTCAAGAAATTTTTTTAAAAAGTTTCATTTGTCCTTTGCTTTTTTCCATTTATTTAAACTCAGGAGTGAACTATTTGATTTTTTTTCAAGTCTAGTTCAAAATGTACCAGAACTACACTGAAAACTCGCCCAGGTTTTTGAACATGTAGAGACACCATGGTCTCGAGGAAACAAGGGCACAGCCAAAGCCCCAGGCCTAACTAAAACACCAGCTGGCTTCCAGGATCGCAGGTGGTCCTTCCTGGCCTTTTAAATTTTACCCGAAACACGAAATTCATAAAATCTAAGGTAATTCTAATTTAAAACATTATTTTAAAGCACAGGACTTACCATTATAGGTTATTCTTGGCTTTGTTAAACACATCACAAGATGTAAATCCATTTCATCTGAGGGTACAAATTTTGAGCATACAGGGCACTTAAACCCTAAAAAGTAAAAGAAAGCCATGTTAACGATTCTGAATATCCAACTATGGTTTCTTTAAAAAGCACAGAAGACACAGAGCATTTCAAACTTCAATATCACACTTATAATAATAACATACTACTTACAGAAAGTGACAACTTCAAGTTAGAAAAGACTTTGTGACTGTAATATCCCATTTAAATCAGTTTATAAAGATCATCCCACTTCTAATAAAAAAAAAGTTCAAATGAGAATTTGGTTCACTACAAAACTCCCCTTTCTCTAATGCACGGGTCCAGTCATTCTCGTCTCTCATTTTCGTACATTAACCTGAACTTACAACTTTGTTGTAGCAGCTCTGTATTCTGACCGTGCTGTGGAAAGTACCTTCCCCGGTGCGGGACCGTGTAATTTGTGTCGCAGGTTTTGTGCCTAGACGGCACCTTGGAAACTATTCTACCCCACTGACCTTTTAAAAATTTATCTGATGGAGAAAGGGAAGCCTTTCAGAACAGTAAAATCAGGTCTAGAATCTAAGACTGCTGACTTCTGGCACAGTGGCCTCGCTGCCACACCACACTACTGAAGTCGCAATGCAAACAGAACAGCAGCACCAGACAGGGCAGATTTCTCAATCCTGACACCCAAATGTTAGCTTGTTTCCTGCAACATTCAACCCGTGCGACCAAGTATTTACCTAAAGTGCTCTATTAAAACCAAACTGGCATACTGAAGGACAGAGTGTGTCACGAACTGTCCTACCCATGGTTCCCTGCCGTTCCCCTGTTGTTCTCCTGCTCCCTCCCTGGACATCTCTAAGGTGCTGACACCTGATCTAAGACCTTTATAGTTTACCTAGGAACAACAATCAGAAGTGGCACAAAGAGGTGGTCTGAGCCAATGGTTTCTCTTAGAAGTGTGACTAAAAATCAGGAAGAGAGGACGCTGGTCAGCTGTAAAGGGCTGAAGCAAAAAAGTCACATGTAGGTAAGAGAGAGCCTGCAGCATCCATCCTGGCCCACGTGTTAAGCCAAACTCCTAAGAGAGCAAACTACCGGCAAACAGAGGAAAACGGCGCACGTGATCTTGGAGCCGATGAGCAGAAGCAGGAAGGGCCTTGGAGACAACAGCTAGTAAGAGGGGCGGTGAAAGGAGTCAGCCCCCCAGCTGCCTCAGAGCCCGCAGCTCTCCAGCAGCCCATGCGGGCTCTTACGGACCCTCGCCTCCTCCTTGTGCTGTGGGCCTCACCGCACCCAGTGAGTCAGACCAGAGTGATTTCGCAGGCAGAACTTTACACAGATCAGGGGGGTTTGGGCATGGGTTCTTAATCCAGGCATACAACATCCTAAGTAAAATAAATGATTTTGAACACTGTTTTTCACACTCTATTAAAAGCATCTTAAAAAACTAAAAGTTCAGGTGGTGCTTTGAATACTGTTTTCTCTCTTTAGGCTTTACTCTATTTCCACATTAAGATACCATTAGTCACCCCAGATGGCAAAAACTCGGAAGCGTGACAATGCACTGTTGGTGAGGCTGTGGGGACACAGGTGCTCTACTCATTGTCAGGGGATGCAAAACTGTGCAACTGCACAGAAAGGAGTCTGGCAGCATCTGACTGGATTACATATGGATTCCGGGAAGACGGCAGAGCAGGAAGCACTGGAGGAATCTGTTTCCCACCTAGACCCCCACTGCACTGGCGACCTCCGTCTGAGTAGAGCTCTGGAACCTACTGAAGGCTCGCACCTGCCGGAGGAAGCCCTGAACGGTGTGTTGTGGTTAATCTCAGCTCTCAGCCTGCCAGAAGTTCCCTTCCTCCTCCCTGGCCATGTGACAGGCGGCGGTGCACTTGTTCCTGGAGCAGCTCGTGCACAGCCCGCAGGAGCCAGTGTGGACAAAGACACCCTGTCCTCCAAATACCAGGAATCTGTGCCCTGATGGCTGGCTGCTGCTTGTGATCCAGGAGGCACAGAGAGAAGGGCCGTCACTGTCTCTGGACCGCTCTGCCATTGTTTTAAGCTCTCCCCAGTCTAGCTGGGCACAGTTCAGCCCCGTCTCCCATCTACAACTTCCTGAGAGACTCCAAGTGAGAACCCCAAAACCCTATCAAATGATCACTGTCTACTCATAGAACCTTGAGCAATTTATGTTTTAATTAAAACACACACAGTAATTTACTGTGGCACTCGGAAACAGCCCAAGATCAGAAACATATAATGGGTCTGGCGAATAAACCATTATTCATCTACACAATGGAGTCTGTGTGGCTATAGAAAAGAAAACGAGGAAGGTCTCCATAAAGGGACATGGAGAGATCTCCAGGCTTCATGAAGTGAAAAAGCAGTATAAAGAAGAGTGCACATGTTATGCTAGCTATTGTGCAAAAAGAAGAGTAAATAATACATGCATATGTGTGTATCTGCAAAAAGAAAAAAAGAACAAGGAAGGATAAACTTCAAAACTAAGGTTTACATGCATTACACCTACAGGAGATGAAAATGTAGTGTAAAACAAAGGGAAGAAGGTACTCCTGAGCATACCTTTTAATAAAGTTTCTGACTTTTGAACAATGTTAATGACATATGAATTCAAAAATAAAAAATAAGCAAGGATTAGGAGAAAATCCATATTACAATTAAGTAAATGAACTTAACTATGCATCAAATGGATACAAATAAAAATGTGTGTGTGTGTGTGTGTGCACACGCACACCGACACAGCTCAGTCCACTAACGGCCTAGAAACATTGACATCTCAGCAGCAAAAATCAGACGCAGCCCCCAGACCCTGGGTTTCTAAATATCATTCCCCCATGAAAAGAAACCCGGGCTCCTTGGAGAGATGGCTGGTTCCAGGTCTGGGGCAGGGAAATACACAGTAGCTGAGAACATCTTGTGGTGCCAGAGTAAGGAAGCGCTCAGACACTGACGCAAACAGAAAACGGCACGGAAGCCAGCCTCAAAGGGCTTCCCCTGGTCAACTCTGGACAAATCAAAACGGGTAATGATGTGACAGACTACAGGACTCTGAATTTAGGGAGAATGCAAAAGTACATAATAATAAGTACACATACTTAAAGAATCAAGCTAAAATTACTTAATTAACACAGATTAAAACGGTACTTTTAAAATGGAGAAACTGGCTGATAATCACCTAAACAAATGTTCAAACGTAGTATCACCAACAAAAGGACAAGCTGACACTTGTCCCTCCGATTTAATTCACTGAGGACATGTATTCTTCTGCAAAATGTACTTTGAACCTAATTATGAGGAAATTTAACAGCTTTCAACACAGAAGCTGGACACCAACAGACTAACAGAAGAGGAGGTGCTGTGATAGAACAGTGCAGGAAACAGAGAACTTCAGCACTGCCAGCCCTCAAAGACCTTACAATTAATTACAAAACTTCTACATTTTTCTATCTCTTTAGTTGCTTTTGTTTCTATTTGTTTCGGGTGTTCATCTGATAAGTCGAAGGGCTATTCCAAATTTCCTCACTTGTCCCAACAATTCAAAATTATACTGCCTCCATAAAACAAGAACGGGAAGCTATAAACTAAGGACAGAGAAGCAAACGAAAGCTCCTGATAATCAGACGTTTGATAGAAATGAAGCATTCAAACAGAACGAATATTAACTTGAGGTAATAACGATACCAAATGAAAATAATAATTAACATTTACTATGTAATAGGAAATGAGGCACATTGGACGCATTAACTCATCTATCCCTGTATCCTCTGAGTTAAGTACTAATAGGAACCCTATTTTAAAGATAAAAACACAAAGGATAAGCAATCCATATAAAGTCACACAGCTAGAGATCGGCAGTGTCCGGACACAAACAGACCTTCTGGCTCCAGAGCCAAAGTCCTCTCCACATCTTTTTAATCTCCCAGGAAGTAGAACCAAAAGTCAAACAGGAGAGTAAATAATGAAATGAGCGATTTAATCCAGGTGATTTAACATCCAACCAAATAGAAACAGACTTAAAAGGAAGAAACTCTCAAACGCATAATTTCCCAAACTGAAGTTCATGATGACTTTTGTGGACAAAAAAAAATTCTGTAATAAAATGACAAATCCAGTGATGAAAAGTAACCCTGCAGGGTGATCCGATCACAAATTCCTAACTGGGCAGGTCTTGGGGGCAGTCACGCCCCAGGCACATGATTTCTTTAGTAAAAGGTTTATCTTCGCCTTTAGCAAGAGCCCTGTCCCTGTCCTTGTGCGGCTCCCTTCACGAGCCTTTGAAATGCCAGACTGATCCTCTTTCTCAGGCCCCGAGGCGTGACCACCCTCCAGAGAGCACCCCTCCTGATCACCCTGCGATCCAACCCCCTCCTGGCTTTCTTCTACCTTCCCACAATCTTCCTTACTCTCCCTCCTCAATCACAAATGTATAAAAGAAATTGCGAAACTGGTACACTTCACCAGAGCACGAGCCCTTGCTTCCTGGCAATGTCGTCCGTTTGGCTCAAGTAAACTTAAAAAACTTCTCTACAGATTTGGACATTTTTTACATTGACAGTATATAATCTGAGAGAATGTAGCGATACAACAAATGGAAATAAATAGCCATACCAAGGTACATTACTATGAAATAACAAAGCATCAGAGATTAAAACAAAAACAAAACAAGGTCTATCTAGTGTTTTCGAAAAGAAAAAGGATTGACGTTGAATGTGTAGAACAGCCCCGGCTGGCGTAGCTCAGGTGGTCAGGCACTGTCGCAGACTAAAAGGTCCCTGGTTTGATTCCTGGTTGGGGCACACGCTCGGACTGCGGGTCCATCCTGGTTGGGACACGTGTGAGGGGCAACCAGTCGACGTTCCTCTCCCTCCCTTTCCCTTTGTCTAAACTACATAATCAAAAATAAAAAATAAATTTAAAAAATGTTTAGAACGGTTTCCCCAGACTTTTTCATTCTTTTGTCTTTCCTGACATCAATATTTTTGGAAAGTCTCGCTCAAATGCCTTTCAGAATCAGAATGGCACTAGTCTCAGCAGCAACACTTGGAAGGAGAAGACGAAGCAGCAACTTCAAATTTATTAGAAAACGTTATTTCATTTGGAGACTATATACTCAAACTACTACATATTCACACTTGATTAACACATTTTTCCCCCAAAAGTAAAGCATTAAAAACTTTGCTTCTTGGGCACACTCTTTTTCTTTAATTTGGATGTCATTACTTTATTCTAAGAGAATCACAGACATCATTTACATGATGAAAGACTTCAGAACTTCCAGGGAACAGGCAACTTGCAGGAAGCCATTTCAGCAGTGATTTATTTCAGTCTCCACCCTTCCCGAGAATGGCAGCATCTCTAAGTAAGAAAGAATCTTGTTGTCCAGAACCACTGCGGTGCTCTACTTCCGTGTTCTGGAAGACCTTTATCTCGTGAATCTCTCCGCCCTTTCCTTTGGAGCCTGATCCAGCAGCTACTACTGCTGCTTGCATACTTCTCCTTGAGGTGTTTCTGGAAGCACAACGCCTCCTTTAGTCACAGATGCCGCAGCGCTCCTTTCAACTAATACTTGGTCAAAAAGCAGAAGAAACTTCCTAAATGCCTGTCTTGCTGGGAGACTCCAGCTGCTTTCAGGCCGAAGCCACAAGGAGAGTTGGGTATACTCTTGAGAAACTTCTAGAGCATGTGCTCCACTAAAACAAGAGAGCAAGTAGAAAAGAGAAAAGCAAAGAGAAAGACATCAGGGTCAAGGAAACAAGATCTCTGATAGAGAGGTACAGGGAAGTCCTTGGAAGAGGAGAGGGGAGGGTTCAAGAAGGGAGAAAGAGGGAGGGCGGGGAAGGAAGGGGAGAGGAGAACAGAGAAAAGGAAAAACGTTTAAGACTAAAAGTACTTTATCGTTTCCAAACATATGCATGTATTGCCTCAGTTTAGGTTGAAAAACTATTCTAAAGCAAAGCACGCATCTGCCTGGTGAAAAGGATCCCGTGAGAACACATCTCAGCTGAAGCTGCCGGCTGCCCAGGTCGCCTCTGCCCTTCCCCCACTCGATTCTCCTCTTGCAGCATCCCCGTTAGAATGGGTTCCACTCCTCCATGAACAGTAGGAAAGCGTTCCTACGGAACCCAAGCACTGAATCTGCTATATAGGGAAGACAAAAGCATTACAAAGGCAGATGAGTTAGACAATTTTAAAAATTAACTCAGGAAACAGAGCTCTCATAGTTCAGCGAGTAAATTGGATATAACAATAAATTTATTGCAACAGAAATAAAATTTCTGTAACAGAAATAAAAAACACAGGAGACTCAGAAAGAAATAGGCAAAGCTAGCAATAACGTCCCTGACACGAAAAGCACACATAGGAAAAACAAAACAAAGATGATGCTGATTTGAAAAAGATGAAATTTATGGAAAATAAAAAGGTTGTTTCCCTCAAAAAAGAAAATGGAATCAATAGAACTGAAATGATCAAAAATGGCAAAAACATTCTAGTGAATATCTAGACAGAAAATGTATGTGCAAGTGAGGGGCGAGGATGGTAGAAATCGTACTGGGCTCAGAAGCATCTACAGAATATGAAATGTATTATTTTTGGTGTGTGTTGTGGAGGGGGTTGTGTTCAGAACTCCTAGAAGGGAAAAAGAGTGGGACTCGAAAAATTTATATGCTCAAATATTCAGTCTCAAGATCCAACCAAACGATTAATCAAAATAAAGCATTCCGGAGTGGACAGGCTGTGGTGTCTGTCTGTCTGTCTGTGTGTGTCTGTGTCTGTCTGTCTGTCTCTCTCTCTCACACACACACACACACACACACACACACACACGCGCGCGCGCGCGCGCGCGCCCCGGCAGCACATTATGCCCTGGTATTCTCTGACTGAAGAAATGCGTAAACAACTGTGGAAACCGCTGCTACAGCACAGCACACACACATCAGAAAATGGCGTTAAATGGTAAGAGCAGTGCGATGGTGTCTGGGTGAAAAGGAGGAGACGAGAGGGAAGAGAATGCGGAGTAGACTGAGCCGCATCACCCTGTCCGTCAAGAGGAGAGGCGCTCCAACGCGCGCATTACTACTCTCCCGACCCTGAAGAACTCCTAAATGGTCCTCAAACCCTACTCAGGTCACCCTTCTGGAGGAAGCTTTCTCTAAACGCCCCTCAAAACTGACTCAACACTCCCCTCCCCTTTGCGTTCCTTCTGCCCACTGCCGCAGCGCGTGGCACGGCCATCACTTACTTACTGGTCTGTCTTCTACAGCAGCTTTAATGGCCTAGTGACAACACAGACTTTGAAGTCCCAAAGACCTGGGTACAAACCCAGGTCTACTCACACAGACAGGTGTCCCTGGGGAAGGCACCATTTCTTCCCTGTAAAAGGTTGATAATGTCACTTCTGTGCTGGCAATCTGGTGAGGATTACAGATTACACTAACGCATGTAAAGTGCTTACAACAGAGTATTCAGTGACAGTAGCGATGATTAATGGAAATTGTCCCCTTCTCAATTTTCAGACAGTTCACTTATTCTCTGTAAGTTCTTAAAATAGTACAGTTCTAAAAGATTCTTTAATGATAAAATCCAGACCCTTTAGACTAAAAGAAAACTTCCTGTAACAATTCAGTGAGACGTGCCAGCTGTATCAAAGTTACTTTATATAGTAAAAATAAATACTATCAGCACCAGCATATGTGAATCCCTTGTCCTTTTCCACTGTGATGACTACGGCAAAAAATTTTTTTATATCTCCAGTGACCCAAGCCTATTTGTATTCACTATTTGCACACTGCTTCCTTCTGTCACAATTGAGTCTGGTAAATACGCCTATTGGCAGGGAAAATTAGGACGAGCCTCTGTTCTGTATCTTCGAAGGTGGAGACTTTGCTCCTACCATCAGTCAGAATTTGCTGGGCCAAACAGAAGATGAAAGTTACCAGGCCCTGTGAGATTTCCCGTATCAAACCTTCACTCCACACCTGCAGACCCGCCGTCTACGTGCGCTTGCTTGGCTGACAGCTACCGACGAGACACAGTCCCCAGAAGGTGTCACACTGGAAAAGTTGCCCTCGCACCTACCCCCAGAGCCCACAGAGAAAGAACGGAAGGATGAGCTCTGCTGGCTGCTGTGGACACGGTCAGGGCTCCGATGCTGGCCTCTGTGTGGGACTCTTCTCCAGCCCACACAGTCGCCCCAATATTTGCCCCCCCCCCAGATGTCGGCCTGCTGGTATCCCCGCTGGCTGTCAATGTACTCGACCCACAGCTGGCACTCCCAGCTTCCCCCAAAGCACAACTGTTTCTCTACACTTCACCGCAAACCAAGCTCTGTTCCTTCTGATCTCAATCAGATAATTTAATTGACTAACACACAAAATTTCTAGAAGGAAATGACCAAGAGACTTAAAACTCCCTTAGGCACATGGGCACTGAATGTGAATGACAGACAAAGGAAAGAATCAATAATAGAAGGATGTGTTCAGGAGATTTTTACAGCAGGTAACCTCAACCTGCTACCCCATTCTCTGTACCCAGGTGATACAAAAAAGCAGCTGCTATTTCCTATCTTCAATAGCAGAAATGAAGACTATTCATATTCAACAAATGGAGCCTGTAGACTTTCTGGGTATAAACTGCTCACTTACAGAGAACAGCGGTCTCAGTGCAAACAAATCAAAAGTGACAGAACTCTGTTCTCCTGACCCGAGCCATCAAGCTTTCTAACCACAAGCGTCCTGGCTCTTGAGCATCTGTCACACTACTGCACACACAAACCTTACTTTCCCTACACAAGCTTATCACATGATCTCTACCTTTTACCCCAATGCATATTCAGTGTAGCCAATTTAATCTTTCCTCCAATAGGACATAACCATTCACGCCTCTACGCCTTTGATCTTAAGACAAAACGCTTTGCTTTTCCCTTCTTTTACTAAAAATTTACTCCCATCCCTTCAAACTCAGATCAAGTCTGACCATCTCAAGGAAACCTTGTAAGAGAACTCAAATATCATATGATTTCAGTTATATGTGGAATCTAGTGAACAAAATAAACAAAATAGACTCAGATTCAGAAAACAGACTGACAGTTGTTAAAAGGGAGGGGATTAAGGGGGTGGTGGGTGAATAAGCATTGGACACTTGAAACCTATAATTTTATTGACCAATGTCACCCCAGTAAATTAATTAATTCAACTTAAAGAAAGAACTCAAAACCATGTCCTTCTGGGCCCGACTACATTCCTTTCATTGACAACACTCGTTAATATACATCGACATGTCTTCTGTGCAGATTTTATCTCCCAAATTTGATAATATCTGCACAGCAGAAACCTGATACTCCTCTAAGTATTCTAGTCAATCACCATGTCCTAGCACCCAGCGAGACTCAATAAATAATCGAAATGCACACATGAGTGACTTGAGTCGTCCGCCTGCGTTCTACAGAGGCAAGAGGGGCACAACTGAGGTCAGGTTAGGGAATTCTAATTACTGCTAATTCCAACTGCAATGAAGAGTTCTAAGCATTGCATGCCAGAATAACCTGCATTTAAAATAATCCAGTTTAAAGGAAAGATCTCTGTAAACACGTCAGAAGAAAGATGAAAGACCAGCTCCCATGAGCGAAGTTGCACAGTGTACAGTGTACGACAGAGCAGGGGGTCTGGGGTGCAGACCCCACAAGGAGAGCCACCCCTCCGGTGCCAGCAGGGCCTGTGCAGAGTTTGACAAACACAGGATTGTCTGCCATGAAAAAACGTCCTCGGGAATGCAAGCCAGTTTATCTAAATAACCACTGGCAAGACCAGTAGCAGACTACCTGTCTTCTCACTATCATGGTTTTCTAATAGAAAAAAGGTCTGCTATAAAAGAAAAGCTGCTCAAGAAGCCAAAGGGACACATTTTAATAAAACCAATATTGTTTAATAAATGACAGCTACTTAACATAAAGGGACAGAAGTATCTCTAACAAAATTAAAATGATAGCAAAATACAGAATACATTTTAACCTTGCTCAACAAACATGTTTATCAGATCTGATGTCTAAACACCTAATTCTACATGTCATCAGAAACAACCCTTGATGAGCCTAAACACCCAACTCTACAAATCATCAAAAGCAATCTTTGATGAGCCCACAAAACATCAGCATACATCAATTTGCACAATAAGCATTCCTGAAAAGCTTAGTTTATGTCAAGATCATATTTTAAGTCCACTAGGGGAAGTCATTATTTTCTACTATCTACCCATTTGTGACAATTCTGTCACTTCATTTTTTTTCATATATTACTATCTTTTTAAGAGAACTATTTGATAAGAATGGAAAGAATAAAGCAATATTAAGTGAAAATTTTAATCTTACTTTTTGTAGTCCCAAAGCAAAATATGTATTATGAGACACGCAGGCACTCAAATATTAATATTTAAATATTAAATATCAGCATACTAAAATGACTCATAAAACGTCATACAAGGGCTTTTAAAATATGCGCTGAAGGTTTCTTTGTAGATCAGAGAAAGGTGTGTGGTGGCGTAATTTCTCTTCCCTCCCTTGGTTCCTAATTTGGAAAAAACAGAAATACTCAGGGAATCACATTTCTGCGTGCTTTACACGAGGTGTAAACCTAACATCGCCCTCGGCGTTGTTTAAGAAGAGCCGCTTCTCCGGGCTCACTTCGAACCACCCCCACGCCGACCGGGCGCCAGTTTATCGGAGTGTGGCGGGGGCCTCCTGGAGCACCGGCCCCACCTCCTCCTGCGGACAGGGGCGCTCGCGCAGGGCAGTCTTGGCCGCAGCCATGAAACGAGGCGGCAGCAGAGCCGGGACTAGGGCTCCTCTCATTGCATTCTGTACCCACTCATCCACCAGATCTCTCATTTGTAACCAGTTAAACTAACAATTATAATATCTCATGCACAAAAATGTTCTAACCATGCAACCAGTACAGGGGATCTATTCTGAGCTTGTTTTCAAGGAGAGAGAACATTCCCTGTGAACAGTGGCAAAATTCTACAAAATGAATGGGTACAATTAAGAACATACACTAGGAACTATGAGCAAGTCAAAATCCATATGGTTATTAAATCCTGGACATCTTAACAAATGTAATTCCCATATACGGGAAACTACTCAGAAACCCAGAGAGATTAAAGTATTGGAGAATCAATAATTTCTCTCCACCCAATTGAAAAATTTTTTTTCAGCCTTTTTTTTAGTCATGAAATGCAATAGTAACATGCATAAAGGTTTACACCTTTAAAAACAACACTACAAAGATGCCTATTTTTGGCTTGTTTCCTACTTATTATTTCCATTATTTTATTATTCCTTTTATTGTCTTCTAGCCTATCGATCAACTTTCTGGCAACTTTTTTCCTTTCTCCCACCTTACTCTCCCCCACCTGCCCCACATACACACCAAATATCCCATTAGTGTTCCTTCTCATCCTACATTTTGGCTTTTTTTTAATTGTCTAGATTAGTTTAAATACACATAACCTACAAATATGTTAGATTAAAATAACTATGACAGATCTTAATGGTGGGCCATTCAGACAGCTGTAACAAAACACCGGGTACCAGGTAACTCACAAACAATAGAAATTTTTTCTCACAGTTCTGGCGATCTGAGTTCCAACAGTCAAGTGAGGACCCCCTTCCTGGTGCAAGGGCCTAGGGAGCACGCAGGGCCTCCCTCTTCTGTAAGAGCATCAATCCCACCCATGAGGGCTCCACACCTGTGCCCCAAACACCTCCCAAGGGCCCCATTTCCTAATAACATCATCACATTGGGCACTGGATCTTCAGTATGGATTTAGGGGTCATACACATTCACACCATAGCAGTATGTAGGGGCATGTTTGGAACTGAGCATGAGCTTCAACAGAGTCAATTTGTTTATTTTCATAAATAGGACAAAAATATCTTCTGCTCTGAAAGTTTTCTCAGTTGGGGGGGGGGGGGAGGCAAAGGACAAGGTAACAGCCTTTGCTCTGGGATTCGCTGACTAGGTGGAGAAACACATCTCTGAGCCACGGCTTTTCATCCGAGACACCCCACAGCTGCATAATGCCCACTAGCCGCCATGGCCCTACATTAACCCAGAAGTCACATGAAGAGCAAACAAATTTCAACTGTAAATTTTTTAATGATTACTACAACGAACTCTACAACTACAGTCAGTAACTATTTACACTCACTGGCTTAAAGCAAAACACTGGGAAATCAGTACAGGCCACAGCTAAAATTCTCAGTAAGCTCAAGGTCTCCAAACAGTCTGCTTCTAAACATTTACGTTTCCACTTCCCTTCAGTCACAGAAAACGTATGACCCAAGTTTGATGATTGGCTCTGGGAAGAGAGTATCATCTTAGGTAGAACCTACATGGCCCTAATTGTCACTTGTTTCATTTCAGCTTACTTCTGTAAGATATACATGTTGTTCCTATCACACTTGTATTTGTTGACTTACCTATTCCAAAAACTGCTTTTGTTACCCTCACCTGAGCATATGCTCATTGATTTGAGAGAGAGAGAGAAAGAGAAGAGAGACATCGATGTGAGGGAAGCATCAACTGTTTCATGCACATGCCCCGATGCTGGATGGAACCTGCAACCTAGGTATGTGCCCTGACCAGGAATCAAACCCACAACTTTCTGGCACACAGGATGAAGCTCCAAGCAACCAAGCCCCCTGACCAGGGCCAAAAACTATTTACTAAATGTTCAGTAATTTTTCCTAAAGCTCTAAGTCTCTTTAAAATGTAAATAGAAACAAAATGACTGCTTTTCATATGTAGTTACCAGACTCCATTAGACTTAAAATGTATTCAGGAAATACAGGCAGTGAACAGTCATAATGACACCATTGTCAAATGTCTTTGGAACTTTCAAGTGTAAATACCAAATACATCACTGAACTCAAAAACATAATGATTTAAAGTGTATCTTCTTCATGTTTGCATGTCAAGATCATTTATCTACTTCAGCACACCATGCCAAAGCACAGGAGACAATTCAAAAAGTGCTAATTCAGTGAAAAACTACACCCTCCCTGGGACAGACCCTTTCTCTCGCCCCAAAGTGAAGATCAAGTGTCGAGCTTTCCCTCCTCAACCCTTTCTCTAGTGCTCAGGTTAATGACGCCGCTCCCAAGGGCTGGCTCATGGATGGGCATTTCTTCTCCTCCCTCCCACTCTCTCTCCTGCTCATGTACATGAGCACTCACACACAACATGGGGATTTTACTATGCTGTTAACTATCAAAATTAAATCTAAATCAAAGACAAGAAAACATGTAAACCCATTTACCAGAGAGTAGGAAAAGATGAGGTGGAGACCACAGGGCTGAAGGGACAGAAATTCTGATTTGTTACTGTCTTCAAGTAAATTTGGACTAGTTATTTCTATTGCTGTTTCAGGAAAAGCATACCTTTAAATGATCAATGTTCCACTCAGCCACAGGAATATGAGGGAGTAGCCAACATAAAGAGGCATATCTTCTGATAATCACAGTATAAATTCTCCCTAACAGACCAGAAGTGTGTGGTTTGGGTTTTTTTTTTTTTTTTAAGAACAGGGAATAATATGTATTACAATCTTAGAGGACTTACTTTTTAAAAAAAAATCCTAAAATTTTTAGTGGCTGCTCTGTTTCTAAAGGATATGATCTTGTACCACTCATCTTCATCAACTGATCTTAAAATGTTTATCATTTATCAGTCTCATTAACTCACACGGAATCAGAGACTAAAGAAAGGATTTCCCCAAGAATAGCAACTTACAACAAAGAGGCAAAAAAGGTTAGTGTCTAACTGAGAAGGCTGGAAGAGCGGGAGGAGGTAAAAGAGCCTGAAGCACTGGCTCGCTACAAGCTGTCAGAACACAGGTGGAAAATAGGAAGACACAGCAAAGAACAAAGTAGTACGTCCTCCTTTCTACATCTGCACTGCCCGCCTCACTGTGCACTGTACCGTCCAAAAGAAAAAACAAAACATGTAGAGAGAAAAAACAGTGAGCTACCAATAATGTACAGGGATGAAATATGCAAAATACTTATATTTTTAAGCTTTCAGGATTAGATTTAAAATACATTTGTGCCATCCTAGGTGTATCTTAAATTCATATGATGAGTAACCTACTTTTCCTCACGTACTAATGTACTAATCTGAAATGTGAGAAGAGAGGACAAAAATAATAATTAAAACAAAAAAATTACCATTTAAACTATAGCCAGATCTCACTTTTTAAATATCAATTAGGTTGCTTCCATAGTTTGGCTACTGTAAGTAAGGCTGCAATGAACATAGGAACACATACATCTTTCTGAATTAGTGTTTTGGGTGTCTTCAGATAAATACCCAGAAGTGGAATTGCTGATTCCTTCTCTGTCTCTTGTTATGGCCTTTGTGTGAAAGTTCACTTTGATGTATTTTTTCATTTCCATTGGCATGAAACGTCTTTCTATCCCTTTCAGTCTGTGTGTGTCTTTCGGTCCGAAGTAGGTCTCCTGTAGGCAGTATCCTTTTGATTGGAACATTCACTCCATTTACATTTAAAGTAATTACTGATAGGTATGTAGTTACTGCCATTTTATTATTCACATCTGACTTTTTCCTTCTTTCTTAAAGAAGTCCTTTTAATATTTCTTGTAATACCAGTTTGGTGGTGATGAACTTCTCTTTTTCTTATCTGGGAAGCTCTTTATCTGTTCTTCAACTATAAATGATAGCTTTGCTGGGTAGAGTAATTTTGACTGTTAGGTCCTTATTTTTCACCTTTTTGAATATTTTGTGCCAATCTCTCCAGGCTTTCGAAGTTTATGTTGAGAAACCAGCTCACAGTCTTATGGGAGCTCCCTTGGGACTAACCTTTCTCCTGCTGCTTTTAAGATTCTCTTTTTGTCTTTAACCTTTGGCATTTTCATTATGTTTAGGCCTCTTTGGGTTCATCTTGTTTGAGACTCTCTGTGCTTCCTGGGCTTGTATACCTATTTCCTTCACCAAGTTAGAGAAGTTTTCCATCACTATTTCTTCAAATAGGTTGTCAATTCCTTGCTCTCTCGCTTTTCTTTCTGGTAACCTTATGATGTGAATGTTTGTATACTTGAAGTTTTCCCACCCAGAGGCTCCTTAAACTATCTTCATTTTCTTAAAATTCTTTTTTCTTTTTGTTTTTCTGATTAGGTGTTTTCTGCTACCTTGTCTCCAAACTGCTGATGCAATGACGCCCTGCCTCATCTCAGCGTCCATCAATAGACAAATGGGTAAGATGATGTGTACATATATACAATGGAAAAAACTCAGCCACGAAAACAAAGGATGAAATCTTGCCATTTGTGACAACATGGATGACCCTAAGAGGGTATTCTGCTAAGTGAAATAATTCAGACAAAGACAAATACCACGTGATTTCACTTATATGTGGGATCTAAAAACAAAACAAACAAAATAGAAACAAACTCACAGATACAGAGAACATTTTGATGACTGCCAGATGGGAGGGGGGTTAGGGGAATGGGTAGAAAAGGGAAGGGATTAAGATGTGCAAATTGCCAGGTATACAATCAGTCACAGGGAGGTAAAGTACAGCATAGGGAATAGAGACAATAATATTGTAATAACTATGTATGGTGTCAGATGGGTGATCAGTTATCAAGGTGACCACTTCACAAGTTATATAAATGTCTGATCACTATGTGGTATACTTGAAACTAATATATTACATTGCAATTGTAATTGAAAAATAAAAAATAATTTAAAAAAACACCAATATATATTAAACAAATATGTATCACTTAAATATTCTATTATTTTCCTATTAAAATTAATATGGCTTTGATGTTGCAGAGATATCAACGATAAATGTTAATATGATAATTCACAAGTATGTGTATTTAACATAAATCTACTATCACAAACTCTACGTCTTTTACCAAGTAACTGTTTTTCGACACCTAATCAAATGTAAACTGTACCTAACAAAATTTGGTAAGATTTTTAAAATGCTCCTTTGGCAACTGGGGCTTGAAATCTTAAATATATTTGGCTAAAAGTGTTTTCTGTTATTGTCAATAATTTAATTTTTTCTACAGCCATGATGAGCAATGAAGAGGTAATTATGAAGGCTAAACATGTATCAACAGTTCAGTATCACCATCAAAACGATGTTAACTGTAGCAGTTGTGCACCTGACTGCACTCCACATCACTTTCAAGTACAGAAAACTTCACCCACTACCTTTGGACTCAAGTCATCAGACCCAATGTTGCCAGGAATTCCTGGTGCCACACACACGTAATTTAATCCTTCTGACTTATCACGTCAAATTTGATTTAGGATTAAAAGACTGGTTCTGTAAGAGTTTTAAGTTTAGCAGAAGATGCACAATCACTAACATATGATATTCCAAGAACAGCAAAGGCTAAAGGAATGCCGACTCCCAAGTGCAAATCAAGTTCCCAACTACTGCACTCTAATCCAACTTTACTTTTCCTAACACACTTGTATTTAGTCTGACAAGTTACTGGCTTCCTTTTTTCATCGGAGCTGACCTCTGGAAACTACTTCTCATTGGCATGGTGTTAACTACGTCCTTAAAGACACAATTCTTCAGGGAGTTCACTCTAAATATTTCCCTGGCTATCCTGAGCTTGCTGACAGTTCCTGGTTTCTGTGTGTATTCCTGTCTCTTGGGTTTCCCCAAACTCACAAATGGAAGGATCAAATAACAGTATTACAGACTTAATGATTTATAACTTGTCAGGAATAAAGAGAATTATCTTGCAGCTTATTTGCTATTTATCTTGAACATTTCTTATAAAGAAACTGTACTTGGGGTAACTCTGGCAAACTATGGACCCATGGGCTAAACGCAGACTTTCACCTGCTTCTGTACAGCCCTTGAGTCAAAAACAGTTTTACATTTTTAAACAGCTGAGGAAAACGAAAAGAAAAAGATTTCCAAACACATGAAAATTACATGAAAACCAAATCCATGTCCACTAGCACAAGCTCACTGGCTACAGCCCTGTGAGTGTGCTTGTACGTTCTCTGTGGCTGGCTTCACACCACAAAGAGCGGACAGAGATCAAAAGACCTGCAAAGCCTAAAACACTTACTGCCCGGCCCTTGCCTGAAAGTTTGCGGGCCCTAGAGTTTGAGAGTCATTAGAAATTATTCGGACTGTCTGAGTATTTGTTTCAACAGGGGAACTAGGGAAACCCCTTTGAAAAATTTTCATTCTGAAAAAAAAAGCAAGGTTTGTAAGCTGCCAGTAAACTTCATCTAAACACTGAGCCTGCAAAAAAAGCGGAGGAATAATGACCCGGTGGTGTGGGTGATGATAAGGAATAATGACCCGGTGGTGTGGGTGATGATGACTGATGTTCCAGTCAGGCCAGTATTGTCGCTGCTGCCCTGCAGCCACACCTGTTTCTTCTGAATCCAGTACCGACCCGGTGTACTTCATCTCTGCAGTACCTGTCAAATCCAGCCACTTCTCTAGACATCCACCCCCACCCTGTTACCTAGCTGTTGTATTTTTTCTTGGACCTGTAGTTACCTCTCTACACATCTGCTCTAGCCCAACGCCTCCCCAAACTGTTTTCAGAGGCCATCTTCCAATAACACATTTGATTATGTCACACCTCTTAATACACACTCACACACACACACTCACACACATGCACAGTGTTAATTCGTTATACAAAGCCATGCATTGTCTGTTCCCTCTCACCTCCATCCAGACTCATCTCTTCCAACCACCAACTGACATTTTTAAAAAATAAGATATATTATGTGCTACATATCTGTAGTTTCCTGATCAGCATGACTTAGCATTTAATTGCATCAATATAATGCAAAAATCAACATAAAACTACTGAGCACCTTTTGTGCTGTGTAATTACATGCAATGTTAGAGTATTTCATTTTTGCTTTCCCATCTACCCTGACAGTTCCCTACACTTTCACGGGTATCAACAGTGACCAACCTATTAAAATATAGTAGACACCCAAAAAATACTCACTGCTTAATTCATGATAAAACCTTGACTGTGTTCTTAATTCTGTTGGAGATTTAATTAGACTGGGATGTGCTGATTCAGGGTCTTGAACTCAGAAAACTCAATAGCAAGATATGAAAGGGAGATAGGACATTTCAAAGGGCTGGGGGGGTGGACGGGGACCTGCAGGTCTACCTAGCTCAAAGTGACACCTCTGACACTGAGTCAGAGGACCACACTTGGAGTTCACCTGCACCAGGATACATGTTCACAAAGTCTTCCCGTCAGCCATGTTCTTGACAGTGAAATGGAAACAAATATCCAACAACGGAATGGTTAAGTAAATTGTGGTGTATTCATGGAACGGAATGGCAAAGATTAACCACAACTACAGAAGGGTAACAGAATATGACACCCCATGTGTGCCACGCTGGTGTATTATTTTGAGCTGTAAGGCACTTAAAAACAACAAATGCTCAGAGGCTTTCTCTGAACTCCCCTTCTCTGCCTACATGAAGACAGACCCTCCAGAGGACCTCTACGGTCACAAAAGTGGGTGTGCAGGAGCCAGGGAAGACTGACTCTTGTACTGGAGAGGCGACTGGACCTGACACCACACCCACACAGTCTCTGTCACCAACGGTCGTTCCTCCCATCTGTTCTCCTAAGGGTCCATTTCCTAAAAATCATTTCCTCTCCCCTGAAAGGCTTACTGCTCCCCTCCCCTTTCCCTCTGAAGATGATATTTAAGCCTGAATTCTAAGGCATCTTGGAGCTACTCATTTTTTCCTGGGTATCTCCCATGTATATGGAAGGTATACATGTCAATAAACTTTTGTCTGGCTTTCTCCTGTTGATCTGTCTTTTATTACAGGAGTCTGTAAATGATAATACAAGGAAGAGCAAGGAAGTGATTAGCAAAAATACTATGATTATTCCAAGAGAAAGAAAAGGTTTCACCATCAGGAGCCAGGGAAGTGTGTCCGAGGCTCTGGCAATGCCCCATTGACCTCTGGGCACGCGTGGCAGTGGCATTTATTACGAAAAACTGTGCTCAGTTTTATGCATTTTTCTTATGACTGACAAAAAAAAGTTTCAGATATCTTCTTTGATGATAGAATTTTATGAAAATGACTTCCAAAAGTTTACTAATTGAATCTTGCTGCTCTAAATCTAGCCTCATCCTTTTAATCAATTAAATTATAATCTAAGATCAAAGAATTAAGTATTAGTCACAGCAGTAAATGGAAATTTTATTAAATTGAAGTACAGAGTTTTAAGGCAACAGCATGACAAATAGATATTACTATGATAAATCCTAAAAAACATACTTCTACATCTTTTAAAAAGGCTCAACTATTTTAAAATTTAAACAAGAAAAGAAACAACACAGAACTTAATAGAAAATTTAGCAGTTACAAGACAATGGATGAAAAAAATATTTCATGAACTTGGACTCAATCTATAATTCTGACCAAAGTTAATAACAGTTTGTTTTTAATGTGCATAAAACAAACATCTTACAGATAGCTAACTGGCAAAATTTGGAGAGATTCCAAATACTGGAGGAAAAACAAAAATGCAGGTATGAGAAAGATTTTTCTCCTTCCCTCTCCAACAAGCCTCTCCCTCCTCCACTCACTGCCCCCCCGCCCCCCGGAAAAAAACAACAGAAAGGAGGGGAAAAGGAGAGAGCAAGCTCCGAGAGGAACACAACTATGAAACACACAGAGGATGGATGCCAGCTGACACAGCATGCAAGACAGGACCGCCTCCCAATTGAAGTTTTGTCCGCCACACACACACAGGCAACGCTGAGAACCTGGGAAGCCACAGGGGTCTGTCTGACGTCCACAAAGTTTTCACCGAAACAGGTGAGGGAAAAAATTCCTCACTAGGTCAAAAACTTTGTAAATTGTATTTACATACTTACCATTAAACTACTGGTTCCAGAAGGAATAGAGGTAGCAGAGTAGAGAAAAGAGGGAAAACCAATCAATACTAAGAATAAAAAGAGGCAATACAATATCAACTCGAGGCACCAAGGATAAAATAGCAAACAAACACAAAGTCGGAGGTTAAGGCAGCCGATGGTCCGCGCAGTATGCGAGGTGGATCAGCGACACCCCCTGCTGCCTCTTGCTTATTATTTGGGCACAGAGCTTATTCTTGACAAAAAGCACACTTGAGAAGGCAAAGAATCTGAAGTCTGTAATTTCTGTAATGGACAACAGTCACTATGCAATTTAAATGACCAAGGAAACCAAGAATCCTTTCAGACTTAAATTCTGCAGCAATGGGAGTATCCAGTATCTTAGGGAACTCACCTATTTTTATCCAAATACATTTATACAACTAAAGCAGCCACTCACCATTTCTGTGACTCAAACAGATGGCTTTGCTACTTGCCAGCTCAGCTGGCATCTACCCATTCTCCTGAACAACTGAAAGGCGACAGCACATAGAATCACTTTGCTCACCTGCACCTAAGGTGCCATCGAAGCCTGGACTTCACTCTTCATGGCTTTGTTTCAATAACTTTTCTTATTTTCAGAATTTCGTGTCATCTTTTACTTACTGCAAGCTTTCATGCCCACCATTTAATGGGCAGATGGGAGAATGCATCATGTGACGATAAGGAAGTTAGTCCACACCTGCAGAGCACTTCACTGTGAGCTGAGCAATTTGCTCCACACTACGTTACCTTCGCTAGCCTTCAAAACCACTACATGAGGGAGGTACCACTACCATCAGCACTTTAATTCTGAGAAATAGATGTTTCAAGTTTAAATGATTTGGCCAAAGTCACCAACACCCAACGACAGACCCCAAATTTTAAGCCATTATATTAATAAATAAGCAACTTAGAATAATGATTTTCACAATGTTTCAATCTTGTCCTTATTCCTGTAAGTGCTGAAAACATGTGAGACAGATAAATGTAACGTGCATCACAAGTCTTATAAAATATTTCCCAAGTTATTGATTTTCTAAAGTACCAGAACATAAGACACCAAATACAAACCACTTTAATCTCACACAAAATCAAATTCTAGTCACAAGGGAAGATACTACGGACGTAATGTCTCTCAGTGGTGAGTGGTCAACCCCGCCTACGCTACTGCTATAAGACTTACACGACACACACACCCCCACACTAAGAAGGACAAAAAGCATGTTCCTGCACGCCTTGTTGGCACAAGGAACTCAGTAAATGAAATCAGTGGCTTACAAGAAAGATAAGTTGTGTGGTTATTTGTTACAAAGAAAGACTTTTCAAGGA
Source organism: Macrotus californicus (assembly GCA_007922815.1). Classification (NCBI taxonomy): domain Eukaryota; kingdom Metazoa; phylum Chordata; class Mammalia; order Chiroptera; family Phyllostomidae; genus Macrotus; species Macrotus californicus. The sequence continues at coordinate 166,581 of VMDR010000680.1, read as the reverse complement.
TACCTTTAAATAAAAAATGTTTTAAAAGACTAGGAGAGCAAAAATTTGCAAAAATACAGTCTAAAATACAAGTAAAAGCTAAATAAAAGAAGGCATATCTTCCTTTAAACTTCAGATATTTTTACAAACATGTGAGCAGAACTAGTATCTCCTCATTTCCCTAAGGACAAAGAAAGCTTTATACCTAAGATTAAAGGCCCCAAACTTCAGTAAATAAGTACAGTTACAGAGATGAAAGGCCATCCGTCCCTCAAACAGCAACATGTTATACCCAGGGGTGTCCTGGTAGATGCTTAACAACTGCTCTCCAGGAGGGCGAATCCTGACTTTTCAACATTGCTGATTTGCATGGTAGAAACTGTCTGGGTCCAATTTCTAGCTGCCCGAGTGTCACCCCTGAACACGGAACTGGGAAGAAATGAGCACACACTCTCATTACATACTATCTCCGCCATAAATGCACAGTACATGTCAGTAACCTCACGAACACAGGTAACAGAAAGATGTAATAAAAGAATAGAAAGTGATGAGTTTTCAGTATTTATTCCCTTTGTTTCAAATATAAATTATTTAATTGTAAGTTCATATAACAATTTTAACAATGGTCGCCAAAATCCTGAACGTAACCATCAGCTCTGAGAAGGGCCGACTCCGGCACACCGCTGGCACAGAGCCCCGTTGCTAACTCATCCGGCCCTCTGCCTCTCTCATTTTTCTCACTCCACCTTTTGGTGGATTAGCAAGGAAGAAGGTTGTGACGTTTTAATCAATCAGCTCTGTCAATTACTTCTTCTAAGTTTATGGGAATGGCTCTTAAGGCCCACTTTGCTCTTCAGTTAGGCAAGGCCAACCCCACATGTCCGTAAACATAGGAGACTGGTGACTTCCACTCGTATTTCTCCCCAGTCCTCACCACAGAAAAACAAAAGCCACGGCCACTCGCATTTGCTGCAAACAGACTTCCCCCAACGTGTTCCTCTGACATGACAGTTTTTGCCTGACACATGCTGTTATTAAGTTTCCTAAAAAGACCAGAGCAATTTACATGCACACCAATATCACTTACAACCCCTATCACCTGAAATGGTGTGTTATTACTTTACTTCCTGCCAATCGGACATGCATAAAGTGCTATCACGTTACTCCTTCAGCTTGCATTTCCCTGCAAAGCAATCTGGCAAAGCCTGCTGCATTCAGTAACACGGAAGGCAGTGCCAGGAGTGGAGTGCAACAGGTGCTCAGACCAACCCTCCTAATGGAAACAACTCAGAATCCAGGATTTTAAAAAGGACAACTTAACAAAAATGAGCTGGCAAGAAAACTGCACATTCTTGGGCCAGAAAATGGGAGAAGGCTGGAAACCCAAACGGTGAGGAGCAGCAGAATTCTGCCTCGAGCACAGATGCCCTGGAAGGACTATAATCTCACTATTAGGATACATCAGAAATAACCCTCTTCTCTTTACCACCACTCCCCCAGGCAACTTCAAGGAAAATCCACTGACCTGTGGCACTGGGTGGGGAGGGTGTGGGAAAATCGCCACTGAGAACACGAACATGCCACTCTTGCCATGCAAAGTCTTCACTCTGAGGTGCTCTAACCCCGCACGCTGAAATCTGCACACTTCAGCGTGCACCAGAATCAGCTGGGAGGTGCGGGGCCCTGCACCAGGAGCTTCTGCAAACACTGTATCATTTGATCCATCATAACCTTCTGGGGTAGGTTTAATCATTTCCCTCTAATGATGACTAAATTGAAGCTCACAGCCTAGCAGAAAATACTGATGACAGAAGGGAAATAATGTCCCCGGGGATTTTAGTTACTAAAGCCCCCCTTTCAAGTCTCCATTGCAAAACACAAGTATACCCTACTTTTAGGATTCACTCTTTTAGCAGGAAAGCACCGACATCACAGTTTAACAGAAGAGCTCTACCGAGTTTCCATCCCGAGGTGATGTAGGATTGCAAACCACACGGCTGAGGGAGAACAGGTGTGGTTCCTGGACCGGCAGCATTGCAATGGCTGTTAACATGTTAGAGATGCACACTCTCAGGCCTCACCCCAAACTGACTGAATCACAACTGTGAAGGTGGGGGCGATTCTCACACCCATAAAGTCTGAGAGCCAGACATCAACAAAAGATTTAAAAAAAAAAAAAGTCAAGTCACTGTGAAATTAATTTGGAATATGCTGAATTAAAATGAATGAACCAGATTTCTCTATTGTAGACATTGAATGGGTTACAAACTTGCTTGGCTACAGAACACTGCCTTTTAGGAGAATCTTTATGGAACCACACTAAACTCTCAGCGATGCTATCCAATGTGGATTTTGCTCCTTAGGGCCTGAGAGCTAAGGACACTCCCCCCCTCGAGGAAGAGAGACTCGAGTGTGAGTCCGAGCTCTGGAAGTATGAGTAATGACAGCACAGGAGTCGTGAGGGAAGCAACACTGATGACACCCCACCAGTTCTCGTTTATAAAAGTGACACAAGCATTACTACAAAAAATAGATGGCAATACATAAGAAAATAGAAGTGCTCCTACTAGCCTGAAGTAATAAGCAAATTTGAGTGTATGGATATCACTTTCTGGTCTTTTGCCTTTACGTATTCATAGACACACTAATTTGACAAGAAAATTACCAAAACAAAACCCATACTATACTGCTATTAAATCATTTATTTCTAAGCTATCTATCCACCAGACTTCTTGAGGGCAAAAGTGTTTTTCACCACTGCATCACCAGTGTCAGAAAGCCTACCTGTGGCAGGTACTGAGTATTTTTTTATTTTTACAGAGAGGGGAAAGGAGAGAGAAAGGGAGGGGGAGAAACACTGCCCTGTGAGAGAGACATCGACCGGCTGCCTCTCACACATGTCCCAACCGTGGACTGGGCCTGCAGCCCAGGCATGTGCCAGGCCCTGCCCGGAATCAAACCTGCAACCTTTCACACTTTGCGGGATGATGCTCACAGCCGCGCCAGCCGGGGCGGGCGGCACTAAGTATTTTTGACCGAGTAAACAAGTAAAGCAACAACGAAAAATCAGATCCACAGACTGTGATAAGACAACAGTTCAAGTTTCCTCAATGCTTAATTTTAAGGCCAGCTAAAACACAAAAGAGTACCTAAGCCTGTACTGCTCTTGCTTGTTGAAGTCCACTCTCACATTTCCATATACAGTGTAAGGAGTATTTTTCTCTGAGTCTTTGCTACATGTAACACTATGTTGAAAAAAACAAAGTCTTAAGCACCAAGTTTGTGAACACACAGCAAAAGCAAGAATGATGTCAGTGGGGTGGTAGACAATTTGATCCCAACAGGCCTCAACTTTTTGTGAAGTCTGTCAAATTTTTCAAATTCCTCTAGAGCTCCTGGCTCTCACCGAGAGCTCTGAGAACACCAAAGAGCGATCGGACAGAGCTAGTTCACAACACCCGCACCCCTGAGAACGTAAAACCACATCCGGCTCTGAACCAGGAACAGCACGTCCCCTGCTGCAAGCCTCGCCACAGGCCCCCTGAGCACACGGGCCCGCAAGGGGACACTTCTCCAGGCTGCAGGCCTGATCTAAGCATTTGCTCTCACACAGTAAGTAAATTCAACCACCCTCTGGAGTTTGTTAAGAATGGGGCTTGCTTATACTAGTGTACCAAACCCAAGACACGGACCCAGCTTTAAAAAAAGCCTCATTACTCATTGGCCCGGCTTGCAAACTGAAGCCCAAGAAGACGACAAGGAGCATAAAGCTAGCTGTAACTAATTCTCACCTGTCCAGTGACCCTTCCACAAACATTCACTACATCAAACGTGAATGCAGCCAATCACGCCCCAGGCTGCTGGTACAAGCCTAGTGAAGCCCCTCTCCTAGCCTCCGAAAAACCCTCTTCCCCATAGGTATTAACAGGGTCCCCAGACCACGACTCTGCCACCCCAGTCACCCTTCGCAATCCACGCGGCTCCACGTGAAGGCACGCAGGCTACAAAGACCAGCAGATCCCTCCCTTCTGCTCCCGCCTTAGGTGACCAAGGGTCCCCAGGATCAAGACTTGTCACAGCTGGTCTCACTGTCACAACAGCCGTCAGGAACTCCCTTTCCTGGTTCCTCCCACAAAAGGCTGCAGTTTCATAGTGGGAGGGAGTGAGCCCAGCTGTTATTGTGGATTTCAGTTAAGTTGTACACAAACCCCAGTACGATCTCTGCCTCGTTTATGCTTTCTGGACTCATAAGAACACGTTATAGGCAGAAAGAAAGTTAATGTCTAGCCAATGTCTACTTAATTTTTTAAAAGATTTAGAATAAACTGAAAGCAGAATAAATTCCCAACTCTTTGAAATGCTGCTCAACCACTTCTCCACATTTTTTGGATAAGTGAGATTTCTCCCACATTTGGAAATACTGATCCAAAAAAACCAAAGTTCCCTGAACTTTGTCCTTTTCCTGAGAACTGACCATATGCAAATAAATCAACTACACCCTACTTTGCTATAGTGCATATCATCTAAAACATTTAATATCATCCCCAAACTTTGCCAATCAATTATAAAATTAAACTGTGCATAAAGCAGGGATAAAGTGAAGTGTTAGTTTTTAAATTATTTTTTAGATATTTACCCACTCAAGCTTTCTACTACATAAACACTTTGGGTATTTTTAGTTGTTTTTTTTTAAAAGACTTTATTAATTTTTAGAGAGAGGGGAAGGGAAGGAGAAAGAGAGGGAGAGACACACCGATGAGTCGCCGCTCATGAGTGCCCAGACTAGGTACCAAACCTACAAGTGCCCTGACTGGGAATCAAACCGGTTGGTCCCCTTGGCTTTGTGAGCAATGCCCAACCCTCTGGGCCACAACAGCCGGGGTGGCTTCTTAGTCTCAGTTGTTAGCACATTAGAGCACAGCCTTACTCCACAATGACTGACTGGGAGGGCGTGGCATGGAGGGGGCAGAGGAGGGAAAGTGGGAGTGGCGAGAACAAAATTCACTAAGCTTTCCAATGTCTCCCATTTCTTTTTCTTTTTTTAAATAAAATTGATTTACAGAGAGAGGGGAAGGGGCAAGAGGAGGAAGAGGGAGGGAGGCAGGCAGGAGAGGGAGAGAGACAGACATCGATTTGTTGTTCCACTTATTTATGCATTCGTTGGTTGATCACTGTATGTACCCTGACCGGGGATCAAACTTGGTACATTGGGATAACACTAACCAAATGAGCTACCCAGCCTGGGCCAATGTCTCCCATTTCTAACTTACCCTCAATATGAAAGAGTATATGTTATATGACTCCATTTATTTGAAGTTCAAGAACCGGCAAAACAAAACCAATCCGTAATATCAATAGTAATATTCACCAGCCTCTCTAAAATAGGGTGGGAATGACAGGGTAGGAGCACAGGAGAACTTTTCAGGGTGTTCTCTATTTTGACAGCGTTGGTGACAGTGTACTGCCAAATGTGTTTGTCAAAACTCGTCCAACTGTGCGCTTATGTTCTGTGCATCCCAACAAATGAAGTTAACTCTAAATTCTAAACAAGGGGGAGAAGCAGTTGCTTCCTTTCCACAAAGAGGTCAGTTCCCAATGATGATAAAATCAGAAGGCTCAGGGGGGGAAAAATTAAGAGTTAAAAACAACTGAGAAGAACATGACAATCACCCAGCTCAGTGAAACGGGGTCCACGTGCCGCTTTCATTACTGTCCGCACCTAGCTTAGGGCGGAGTTTAACAATCTGGTCATACATAAAACTTCAAGTGTAGAAGAACTACAGAAAACATAGAGAACTGTACCAAAAATATTAAGAATTTAATTAGAGATGAAAAGAAATTCACAGACCAATGACCAGTGAATTTTAATCAATTTAGGTTACTAGACACCTTTGAAAATCTGGTGAAAACTATGGACTATTCCTCTAGAAAAAGAAACAAACCACAAAATTGTGTATGTAATTTCAAAAGCTTTATGATCCACTTCAAGTTTATCCATAAACCCTGCAGGGGCCCAGTAACTGTATATGAAGAACTTCTTTCCATTACTAGGTATAATTTTAAGATTTAATTTTTAATATTTTACTGTACTAAAAGTTAGACAACTCTGCTTTCAATCATTCGAGACTACACAAGACAATCACTGCATTTTTTTTTCTTTTGTTGGTTTTCTTAATTCTGCCAGTCCACTCGTTTTTGTTGTTCCATACAAGATTTGAAAAGTACTCATTTAACCATCTTTTAGGTTGAGAGTGTCAACAATAAAAAGAAGAAAAAAAGTACAACAGTGAATAGCTAACTAGTTTAAACAATGAGACTATCCAAGAGTTACCACGGTGTGCTAGGCAGAATGGTGGCCCTCCAAAGAGGTCTGCAGCCTAGTCCCTGGAACCCTGCTGGGTGGCATGGCGAAGCAGAATTAAAGTTGCTAATCACTCGTCTTAAAATATGGAGATTATCCTAGTTTATCTACCTGGTAGGCCCAACTTCATCACGAGGCTTCTTAAAAAACGTGGAAGAGGGAGGCAAGAGAGTCAAAGCCAGAGATGGCCGTCTGAGAATGGCCTGGCCCGGTGCTGCTCCCTGCGAAGATGGAGAAGTCATAATAAGCCAAGAAGTGCAGGTTGTCTCTAGAATGCGGAAAAGGCGAGGACACAGTCCCCTCCAAACCTTGACTTTGGCCCAGTGGGGCCTGTCTTGTGCCTCTGACCCCCACACCTGTAAAATAATAAACGTGTGTCCATGTCCATAAAGATGTTTATAATAAATCGGGTCTGAATTGTCTAAATTTCACTGAAATGAATTCACATTTCTTCTGCAATTAAAAAGAGGACTTGCATTTAAAGATGACTGCCTGATCAAATGTATCAGTATCTGCTCAGACCATTCTCCTAAAATCATTAAAAATGCCATTTCTCAAGGGAATAAAATAAGACTGTACCAGGATAGAGAACACGAATGAGTGGTAACTTTAACTGCAGAACTGGGAAAGCACAGAAGCAACCTGATTTACACCAAGCACAGAATTTACAGGCACAAAAAGAGGCCTAAAACCCAGAAGCGTCCCTGGGTGTTGTGTAAGAAGCAGGCAGAGCTCCCCAGTGGTCCTCCCTGACTTCAGGCAAGTAGGCAGCGGCTCTCCCCAAGTCTGGTGTCACACTGCTGTTTGGAGAGGGTAGGGTTCCTGCGCGTGGGGATAACAGAAATATCTAAAGGCAGAGGTACCTACTGAACACGACGATTAAATGAAAGGATCATACTGAGTGTAGAAGACTCCCAACTTTCTTCTAACTCTGCCCCTAGAACCCTGGTATAAAAAAGCATGTCCTCCAGGTGAAAAAGGGAGAAGAGCCATTCTCGAAAGTATGACCGGACCAAGAAAAAAGACAGTAACTGAATATTCCTAAGACAAGGGCCCACAGAGGTGACCCTACGTTCATGGAGAGCTTCCAATCAGTTTTCTTAGTGCCTCACTTCACTCAGAGTACAAGCAACCCGCCAACGGCCACCAGACATTTGAAGAAGAAACCTAACCAATGACTGGAACCAAACAATGAGAAAAAGGAACTGGGAAGAGACTGAGTCAAAAGGGAAAAGAAGAATTTATGCACAGAGAAGTACATATCATTAATATTCCTAGAAAACACAAAACACAAAATGAGAGTGTGTGAAAGAACGTAATTTAAAATAAAAAGCTCTTGGAGGTTAAAAAAGATTATAGAAACAAAGAGAAATCGACTAAAGAGCTTGAAGACAAAAGTTGAGGGGAAATCCCCCCCAAAAGAACAAAAGCCAGATATTTTAAAAAGAGAAAACAATAAAGCAAAGGAGCTCTCTAGGAGTCCAACATGAAACAACGAGAAAAGAAAATGGTAGAGGAAATAATTTAAAAACCCAAGTGGGCAGTGCCATGGATAAACGCACCACCACAAGATATACAATGTAACTTTATAACCCTAGGAATTCACTTCTTTCTAGGGCAGTACGTTTTTATATATGATTTAAATAAACAATAATTTGGTGATCAATAACCTGGTTACCAAATACATTTTGAGGAACAGTGAGTTTTTACAAAGTTTTTTTTGCCACATGACTGACAGTCAATGTGCTATAAAATAAAACTTGATTCAGCCCTGGCCGGGTAACCTGGTTGGAGTGCCCTCCTGCCCACCAGAAAGGCTGCAGGCCCAGTGCCCAGTCAGGGTGCGTCCAGGAGGCGACAGACTGCTATCTCTCTCTCCTGGCCTTCCTCTCTCTAAAATCAATAAGCACATCATCGAGTGGGGATTTAAAAGAAAAAACTTAATTCAAATATTCAGGGGAGACTCTCAGAAAGAGAAGATACAAAAATAATAAAAACTAAAACTTTGCATTATTTTTGCAAAATCTGAGAAGTTGAGAAGAGGAAAGTGCGTGGTCTTCCTGAAGAGGATGAAGATGGAGATGGGGAGTGGAGTGTGAGTCTCGAGTGCTTTCGTTTTTCACAGGGAAGTTCAAATGTTAGTTAAAAATATACAGGTATAATGTACCTTATGTAAATTACTTTAATCCTCATGATACCACAAAGCAAGTATTCTTTTCGTCCTGATTTTAGAGACGAGAAAACTAAGGCATAAGGCACAGAGAGGTTAAGAAACTTATGTAAGGCTGCACAGCATGCAAGCACAGAATCCAGGAAGCCTGACTGGGAGACCCAAGCTCTTCCCCAGGTTAAGACAGTGCAGCCTGCACACACAGAGCAATCCATCTCCTGTGCCTGGGTGATTGATCTATGCAGGACGGGCACATGACTCCAACGGGGCAAATCGGGGTCCTTCTGTTGGGGGTGGAGCAAACCACACCCTTGGGGCCTCTCAGATCACAAGTGGATGGAAGTAGCAGTAAGCCTGCAGGCCACCAAATCCAAACAGGCCTATGCTCAACAGAGGGGATAAAACTGGGTAAGACCAGGCGCACCAGGCAGCGGGCTGGGGTGTGGGAGTGTGTGTGCACACACGTTTGCTCAAGTTTAGCTCCAGGGACCCTGGTTCCCCCCCTTGTCCCTTCAGTTCTGTGAGCCACCCTCGGTCCTTTCTATTACTGCGAGATGAGATACATTGTTTGTTCCCTTAGGACTATTTTAAGCTGTGCTTCCATCATTTGTAACTGAAACAGTCTTAACATTCTCTGACCACAATAAAATACTTCCAGTTAACACTAGAAATTAAAAAAAGAACAGTAAGCTTATGACCTAAAAATGTTAAAACCACACTTAAAAGAATAAATGAAAAAGTAAATGAAGAAGCTAGGGGGAGAAAACAAAATTAACTTTACAAATGAGAAAGAAACTAGGGGATAACAGCAGAGCGAATGAAAATAAAAAAACTAGTAAATTTACTGTTCAAACCAGGAGTTGGCTCTTTGAAACAAATTACATTCCAACAAAAATTAGGATACACAAAATGATCAGACTATTAAATTCAAATGATGGAATGTACTTCCCCTTCTCTGATATACTAGATTTCTTTACTGTTAAAAAAAAAAGAGCACTGAACAGAATGATTCTGACAGGCATTATTCAAAATGCAACCACCCTAAAGGCAGGGATGTGCCTCATTTCTCCTGACAAGGCTTGGCAAAGTGGTTCTCGTTCCATATGCATTGAGTGACTTCTGGAATACTGGGAAGTCACTTTAAATATGTTATAAAAAAAATGTAGTATCATAGCAGAAACTGATAAACTGGAAAGAGCGTGTTATCAAAGAATATGTAACTCATGGATCAAAGAAGAAATCACAAATCAAAAGATATATCTAACTGAATGTTAACAAAAAAATAACTTCAAAATTTGTGGAATTTAGTTAATGTAATTTTGGAGGAAAACCTGTAGCTTTAAAATCTTATATCAGAACATCAAAAATATATAAAACCGAAAGGCTGTATAGAAGGAATGCCCCAAATTTTCCATCTAAAACAAATGTGTGTGTGTGAAAAAGTACACATACAAAGTAGGGTAAAAGCAGGCTTACACCTTACAGTTATGAATACATAAAAAGTTCATTCTTGTGTTATTATTTATTAATTATTGTATTGTTTTCCCCATGAGCTGTATACCTACTGTTGCTCACTCTGTATATCTCTATATAAAACAGACACCAACATTTTATTCTGGTTATTTCTGGTGGTCAGATCACAAGTGATTATCAATTATTTATCTGCACTTTTTTTGCGTTTTAATTTTCTCTAATGAACACACATTTCTGTGATACACAGTATTTTGAACAAATTATTTTCCTTGTGCTTGCATTCCAATTGCTGGTCTCCTAGTCTGCCTGTCTCTTAGAGTTCTTGCTCCCCAGAATTTCATACGGCTCCTCCTCAATTTATATCCATCCCTTAGTAATTTTACCCACTTTTTGGCTTCACTTATAAAATCTACAAACTGACAATTTCTCATTTTTTTGTAATGTCCTAAATTAGAGATTTATACTTCCTACTGCTTAAAGGATGCTTCTAGGTGGAAATCTTGGAGCCACTCAGTCTAACAGGCCTAAAAAAACTTACTATCATTTCCAAAACTTGTTCTTTCCCTCTTTGCTGCTAACTTTGGGTAATGGCATCACTATGCACCCAGGTTTGCAATCCTATCAACTCTACCTGAGAAATCTCAATCAAATCCAACTTTCCTCCCCCACACTAGTGCCAAGACTTCAATTTAGGCATCCACCAACTATATTCTAAAGAAGTCCTGGCTTATCTTCCGGCTGCCACTCTTGCCTCCTAAGGCGCAATTTAATCACGTTGTATTCAGCTTCCAAGGCTGAGCCCTGCACTGCTCAGGAAGGTTACCATCCACATAAGCTATGATGGTAACGGTGCCCTCTGGCCTGATCATGGTCCTCACCCGGCTTCAAAACTCAGGTTATGCACGCTTAGAACACTAAAATTCTTCAACAACTGGTCCAAACCTATTTTTCTAGCTTTATGTTCTCACCGTTCCTCTTTGCCCCCTACAATCCTGATACATCTAACTTTTTAGTACACCCTATCAAAGTCTGAGGTGTTTGTGGGTGCTGCTTTGAGTCTGTACTGTCCTCCCTGCGTAAAACTTCCAAACGCTTCAAAACAGTTTAGGTGTTACCGTCCTCTGTGAGGTATTCAGAGATACCCTACAAAGCACTGTTAACAGTCCTATTACAGCACTTGCTACAGTGTATAACGGTCTCAATTGGGAGCTGAACAAGAACAGGAAGAAGCCCCAAGTTTGTGCTCCTAACCAGAAGGGGCTGTTTACTAAGTCAACACTTATTACATACATTATTACTTTTTCAAAGTAAATAAGAACTGAGTTTAAAGGTAGAACAGTTGCACGTTTAGCTGGTCAACCTAAGTCTACAATCCACGTAGCAGACAGACAGACAGAAGGTTACCCATGCTAATGCTGCCTCCTGACATTCACACCTTTCTGTCTTGAGTGTGAACAGGACCCATGACTTGCTGCTAACCCACAGGGCTATATGTGGTCACATGTACATATTCACAGAAAAGTGTAACACCAGCCCATTTGCTAGGCTCCCTCCTTTGCTGGCTTTGAAGAAGCAATCTTTCCTGAGCTTTACCATGAGGAAATGAATTTTCCCAACCACCTGCGGGAGGAAGGGAGCTTGAGGAGACGGCGATCCCCAGTGAGTCTCCAGATAAGTTACCCAAGTTAAGCTGCTCCCAGACTCCTGACCCAAAGAAACTGTGAGATAATAAATACATGCTATTTTAGGATGGTAAATTTATAGTAATCTGTTAATAAGCAGCACACAAACCAATATAAATCAGAATCTAAAGTTATTTCTGAACCTTTTGTTCACACAAAGGGCATGTTTCCCCCAATTTCTAAACAGTTAAATTAGTATGAAACCAACTTAATTCATTAGTTAATACCAGTCAAGTACATGCAAAAGTAAAACATTTAGGAAGTACTTTGCTACAAAAAGCAGGTCCTATACTTCTCTTTTAACCCATTTGCTAATAAACTCAGCTGTACATGCACCCTGTACATGAAATAAGTGTAATATTAAGGCAATGCTCCTTACAGACACAAGATAAATAATAAGTATGAAAAAGCTGGCATCTAATCAATGGTATTGGTAACCAGAAAATAAGTTAAGAACCTACTTACTGGTTACCAGGCAAAACAAATTGGAGGGGGCTGGAGGCCTCGCTGGAGACACCACCTGTTGGTAAAACAGCAGCCAGCACGGCATTGGAAGCACTGAGGCCAGGCGGCTCTCACACCAAATGATGCCCACTGCAACACACACCACTCCAGCCCACCATCCACCTTGCAGCCAAGAGAACTTTCAAAATATTCCCGGAGCAGAAATTTCCATGATAGAGTCCACACTTTAGCACAACAAGCATACAACGCAAGGTATCTCTTACAGTGTTTAAAGTCTATGGGCTTACAAGTGAGAAACACCACCAGAGTTCTTGGTTTTTTTGGGGGGCGGGGTGGGGGGCGGGTGACAGGAGTTGTGGTTAGAAGTGTTATTTTCTTCTGCCTCACCCCACAGAAGTCTTCAACTGAATAAAAGAACATTCAGGAATAGGAAGTAGATCAATCACAATAAGCCTACATCTGTCTTGAAGAGTAAGAAAATTAAATCCGCCTAGAAATACAGATTTATTTAACATTCTCAGTTTTAAGAGCTAACCCACACTCCTTGGATAGAAGGAAGCACGTTTCTCAAGGAACAGGAGGCACCCGAGTGAATTACAATCAGCCTACTGGAACACTCAGGGGCACACCACACCCAAAAGAACTCTGGCCAATCCGGAGGAGGTCAAAAGCAATCCAGTAGGTTAATTGTCTAGATTAATTCACTCTACATTTTCACTCCCAGACTCATGGACACTTCCTCAGCCCACATAATTTCTCTAGACGTACACTCCATTCCTGGGTGTACTTTATAGTCTAATTTACCTCCCCTCCTTGCTGGGTCATTACAGACTGGATCATGACCACCCATACTAATTACTTTTACGAACATTTACCAACTTGACAGTGGAAAAAATGCAGACACAAAATAACGCCAAGAAAATCCTCTGTGAGATACCACTGCACTTTTAAATATTGGACTCCACCCTTAGGACCTGTTTTAAAACAAAAGTGATGAACAAGACTTTTGTTCACTCGAATGGCATTAAACTCAGCTGCCTGAAAATAACAAAAGCAAGGAATTCTACCTCACCTAAAACCTCCTGTATTTTTATAACTAGATTCTGTTATCCAACAACTCAGTTCTAGGAAACTTCTGTCAGCTGAAACACCTGGATAAGCTCCTCTCTACTGGTTCACTCGGAGAATTAACTAAAGGTGCACACAGCCAAAAATACGTGTCCAGGAGGGTCCGAACCACGCCAACACAGAAATGGCATGCAATTCGGTAACTCATTATGAGAAAACTAGTAGCGATTCACCTTGCCAGACTCCTAAATTTTACAAAAAAAGTGGTACTGGGTTAGGTTTTCCTTTTCTATAAATTACATGACAGCTCATAAGAGAATGATAATTTTGAATCTCATTAGTAGCACATTTTCTTATTAGAAAATATTATTAATACAAACTTATCAATTAAAATCATTTTTACAAAATTACAGTAATAAATTTCCACTAATTCAGAAATATTCCTTTTCTCTTTATTTGGATGGCGTTACATTTGTACAATTTATAACTGAATAAACACATTAATACTATAATTCATACTAAAAATTAAATCAATGTGAAATATAGTTAAGTCTAATGTCTAAAATAATTAAGAATCATCATCTGGGTCCCTAAATCTCAGGTGGTGAGAAGCATACTTCTATTAAGTTTCCCTAATAAGCCATCCACTGAAATAGAAGTAAAAATCTCATTAAAGTACATGTGACTAGAAAGATGTGTTTTTACATGTGTACTCTATCTTCCTGTCTCAACAAGGATTCAAGGTACCAGCACTGTGATATACTCCCACTGTGTAACAGAACAGGTAATTTCTCTGATCCTCATCCAGCCTTTCTCAGCTGGGGTCCCTCATCTGAACCACCGAACACGGAATTTTCCACGACTCCTTCTAAACTTTAGAAGGCAGAGGAGAGCAGGTTAACTGCATGCAACAGATGCCTCGGGACAGACACCAGCTCGGGTTAAGAAAGGCTGCCTCAAGCTCCTCACAGTTGCTGTCCTGCTGCTCCACCCCCATCACCCAACCCCAAAGGGACTGAAGAACTAAGTGCACAAATCTAAGAACTTAGGTAAAAGAGGAGATGAATACTACCCTCTCTAACTTTCAGCAACTAGGCCCTCTTTATTCGCTATTTACTATGAATTAATAGCACGGGTGTCAGCTGTATTTGTCCTCTGTTCTGAATGGAGTTGTAGTTAAGAAAGTAAACCCATACAGATATATTGTTAAAGACTATCAACTCTTTTTAAAAAAAAAGACAGTAATCAATATACTAAAGTTGTAAAAACTACTAATTTGACAAGCCTTTGTCTATTTCCCTTTCTTTAGCAAGCTTTTAAACATACTATCTTTTGATGACCATAACTACCACATGCAAATTTCCATTTCAAAAAGTGGTTTTTAAAAACCAGCTTATCTTTTATTATTACACTAATCTCCCATTCTCAAGAAACTGCCTTTTGTTACTCCTCAATGTGGTGACTATAGCACCTGTAATTGTGTTCATTATAACCACAGGAAGGTAAACACTAGCTATTCTTCTCAAAAACCAAGGATTTTTTAATGGCCCAATTTTAAGAAACGTTAATAATTTTATTTACATAGCAAAATGACTTTATAAAAGTAATTAAAATAAGGTAGTTAAAGAATTGTTCTATAGGGAATGTGCAAGTAGCATTAAAAAGATGGAAAAAACTAAACAAGACATTCCCATCTTTAATTTGCGCTAACGTGAAAGCTGACAGCACAGAACATCAGCACAATCACATGACTGAACATCCCACTTTACCAACTTCCTCTGAAATTTCTCAGGTTTACAAACATGGAGTGAAGGGGGCACAGAAATGGAGGGGACGTTATGTGCCGTTCATCGGTGCTCAGCTGGGAACCCGTGCTCTCAAGATACACATGCAAGGAAGGACATGCAAACGTTTATCTTCCTCCGTCAGTATCTCTGACTGCGTTTAACTTCTATTTCTTTTCCCCGTGAACTTGGAAGAGAGGGTGTCTTGATTCATCTGCTGTAACTGTTTTGAGGGTAGAGGTCACTATGAAACATAACTAAAGAGGTCAAATTCATTTCCCTCAAACCAAGTGCACCCTTCCCCCTGTTTCCACATAAAAACACATCACTTTGCTCCCAAAAATTTCCATTCCTCACAAGTGGCTTTTCCTGAACTCAAGTCGACACTGCTTTCCACAAGCACCTAGGCTTCCAACTGCACCTTGTAGGGGGAGTTGTGAAAAGCACTTGTTCGTCTCCTTAAACTGTTTTCAATTTTTTAAACTCTGTCCAAATTAAGCTGGACTCACATTAAGTATTATCTAAGGTAGCCGTTTACTGGGGTTAAAAATACACTTTCCATTAATGCCTTCATCCAATTAAATGTGCGTAGTAGGTGGGACTATTTGCCAGACTTAACAATTAGTTACATATTAACAATCAGTCCAAAGGAGATCGCTCCCTCCGTTTTCAAATACTCATTGTTTGAGACCCTCGGACTTTTGGCCTTAAAAACTGCTCACCACTCACTAGAGTCCCGAGATAGAACTACGTTTAGTAACGGGTCTCCTGACTTCCTGACACTAAAGCCACAAAGCACCAGGGCTGCTGCGTCAGTCTCTTTTAACATAATATTTGCTCTTCTCGTCTCGCGGGGAAAACAAGGGCTTTCTGTCCTGGGGAGACGCTCGGAGGTAAGGGTGCACACGTTCAAGAAAACAAACACTAGGGTCTGGCCGCAGCGGCGTCCCGGGGGTTAAGTGGCGATTTTCCTCCCGGGAGGGGCGGCCGTGCCCGGGAGCGCGGCCGAGCGCCGGCGCTCTGGCCGAAGGAGAAAAGGAGAAGGGTAAAAATAAACGCAGCCGCGGCCCACGTGCCGCCCGTGGGAGTCAAGGAGGGGGGGACGTACCTCCAAACAAGTGCGGCGAGAGGTGAGCTGGTAAGGAGCCGATCACCAGGCGAGGCCCGCCCGGGCCCCCTCCGGCCGGCCGGTCCCTGCCGCCGCCGCCGCCGTCCTCCGGGCTGCTGTGCACCGAGTCCTGCGAGCCGTACTGGCCGCTGCTGCTGTGCGGGATGCTGAAAGAGGGCTGCGCGGCCCGGGCCCCCGACGCCACGGTCCCCACGGCACCGCCGAGGGAGCGGCTGCGAGGGGCGGCCGAGGCCGCCGCGGCTCCGCCCGAGGAGCTCGGCTGGTGCGCCCCGGGCACCTGAGCAGGAAACCTTCCGGCGGCCGCGGCCCGTGCCCCGCCGCCGCCGCCGCCCGCGGTCCCATTGGCCCCTCCGCTGCTGCTGGAAGGTAAATCCGAACCCGAGTACGCGCGGGTGCGGCCGTTAGTAGCGGCCGGGCCGCTCTGCTTGGCGCCCATGTCCGACCTGCGCCGGGCCGGGCCCACGCGCAGCGCCCGGAGGGCGGGAGCGAGCGCGGGAGCTAGAGGGCAGGGCCGAGGCGCCGCGGCCGGCGCAGGGGGAAGCCCGCACGTCCAGGGCCGCCGCCCGGCGCCCCGAGGGGCGGGCAGCACCCGGCGCGCTCTTCTTCTGGGATCGAGCGGCGCGGGAGGCGTGGAGAGGCGGACAGGAAGGAGGTCCGGGCTCCGGCGGGCGCCCCGCACTGGCTGCGGCGGGAGGGGCGGCTCAGGTGGCCGTGCGGTGGCCGCCGGTCTCGGTTCTGCTGCGCCGCGACGGGCTGCTGCCGCTCTCCGCCGCCGCCGCCGCGCTCTGCGCCCCGGGCCTCGGCACCGCCTCCTCCCGGGCGGCCGCTGCTACCGCCGCCATCCTCCGGCGCCCGCGGCGGCTCGCGGGTGAGTGGGAGGCGCCCGCCCAGACTCCGCCGGGGCCACCTTCCTCCTCCCCCGGCCACCCAGCTGTTACTAACGGAGGAGAAGGGAAGGCGAGTGGCGCGTGAGGGGAGGACGGAGAGGGGTGGGGAGACGTGCGCGCGCTTCCCGGCAACCGCCGCCGCTCTGCCCCCGCGAAGGAGGGGCGGGGGGCGGACGGGCCCACGAAGGGGCGGGGGTCCAGCGGGAGAGGAGCTGGCAGGGCCCTGGCACCGGAAGGCCGAGGGGCAGCGATGCTGCCGGCTGAGCCCGGGCCCTAGTGTTTGGGTCGCGCGCGGTGACCCCGCCCTCGTCCCTCGTGCAGCCCAGCGGATTGGCTCCCGCCGGCGTGGCCCCGCCCCCCCAGTCCAGGCCTTCCCGCCGGGTCCCGTCTCACAAGGTACAGCGGTTTGGTAGGTGCAGCCTCCCACGGACTCGGTGATAGATTGGTGGCTGGTCCCGCCCTCCCCCAGGGCGCTCTCCCCCCTCCACCGCGGGGCCCACGCCGATTGGAGGGACTTAGCCCCACCAGGCGCCAACCAAAAGGCGGCCCCTCCTCCCGCACGTGGCTATCGGACGCCGTGTGTCCCCTGCACGTTTTCCTGGCTGGAAAAGGCTGTCTCCTGTAACCCCCAACCTATCAGTTTGGGTGTGAGTTAAATTCCTTGCTGGTGTTATTAAATGAGTGTGTCTTTTATATGAAACAGGAGCTCAGCGATGCTGATAATAAAAGACAGAACAGTGAAAACAAAAGAACCAAGAATGCAACAGAAGCCAACTTGATCTGAATCAGCCCTAGAGGAAGCGCTAAGGACAATCCAGCCTAACCTTAGTTGCAGGGCAAAAACTGTACCGCAGAGAAAGCGGACCCCATGTAGGGGACCATGGGACCAAAACTAGATAACTGTAGTGGGCAAAATGATTTTACCTTTTTTGACTTCGGTTTCCTTCCTGGGACATTTGTATTAAATTTCTAGGGTGTGTGCAGATTTAAAATCCAATAATTTCTCTGAGATGGACTTTATTAAATAAATTATCAGCCCATTCCTGTGACGTAGTATCTCAGTAGCAGAACATGGTCTGGTCTGTATGTCCAGTGGCCAGCCTGCTTGGACCCTTGCATTTTGAAAATGCCGAAGTGTGCTGTATGTAAAAACTAATAGCCGCTGGTGATTTTTGTACAAACTACAGAAATAAATTCTTTGTCTTTATTTCATATGTCTGTCATTTATGTAATGATTTTCATCATTATGAAGTATAAGAATCAAGTTTTTAAACAGAAATGAAGAATATGGGAAGGGGGTCTGTCTGGAAAAATTCCAGCCATTGTTAATGTAACAACAACGATTTGGGAGACATTGATGTCACCTGGCAGCCAAGGAGAGTGGACTGGAATGCACATGCGTGAGTAATGAGGACTTTACTGTACTAGCCAGTGAGGCAGTAGAAGCTATTGAGTACCGTGTGGCCAGCACATTCAAAACGAGCAAGTAGAGCAGTGAATCTGCATCAAAATGTGCATTAAGCTTTAACATTCCTCTGCAGAAATTATTGAGATAATTCAGAGGTCCTCAGCTATGGGCAACTGGTCATTGGCAGCTTCATCGGCAATGTTCCCGCTCATGTGTCATCTCTAGTGTAGAGTTTTTTGGCAAAACATCAAGTCACCCAGGTGACTCAGCCCCCCTACAGCCCAGATTTGGTGCCTTGTGACTTCAGGCTTTCCCTAAAACTAAAATCACCTTTGGAAGGAAAGAGATTTCAGACTGTCAATGAGATTCAGGCAAATATGGTGGGGCAGCTCATGGTGGTTAGGACTGTGTGAGTTCCCAAGGTGCCTACTTTGAAAGAGACTGAGGCATCATTGTCCTATGTACAATGTTTCTTGTATCTTGTATCTTTAATAAATGTCTCTATTTTTCATATTACATGGCTGGATACCTTCTGGACAGACCTCATCATATAAATACAGCTGTACAGGGGTGGACAAACTGTATGAACAACTGTAAACATATAGTTGTTCATATGGAAGATGATGCAACAATTAATAAATAATAATACAAGAATAAACTTTGTGTGTTGCCTACTCTCAACTGTAAACATACTTTTGCCTATCCCTGGATATACATCGTGTGTGTGCGGGTATATATATATCAGATGTACCAGTGGAATATATATAGGTATATATTTATATACATATGTGTGTATATACATACACATATGTAGATGTGCCTGCATATATACACACAGATATATACATATCTATATATATAGCTGAGAATGGAAAGACAAAGCAATCAATGCAAATCTAAAATTCTTGCATCCTGTGTGTAAGCTTACTGAAACCAACAGTTATTTGGTAAGCAGAGGATGGTTTGAAAGGCCAAAATGGTTATCAGCATAACAAGTTCCAATTCAAGAAGGTATTTAGTGATTTGATTTGATTTGCCTTTTATTAAGTAAGTGTAAAACTCTGGTCCAGCAGGAAATTTTTACCAATACCCTATTTTCTCTACTGCTAATAGAGAAAATTACGAACATTCATTTAAAAAATAGGAGTAAAAGACTTTCGCAAGTCTCTGGGGAGCTAATGACTGGTTAGTAAGTTAAAGAGTTTCATACTCATCTTTATACATGCATTTTAAAAGCTTAAATAAATGTCACCCTGGCTGAGTGGCTCAGTTAGTCAGAGCGTCATCCCACACACCAAAATGCTGTGAGTTCGATCCCTGATCAGGGCGCAATATGGGAGGCAACCGATTGATGTTTTTCTCTCTCTCTCTTTTTCTCCCTCTCTCTCTCTCAAATCAGTAAACAGCCCTGGCTGGTGTGACTCAGTGGATTGAGCACGGGCCTGGGAACCAAAGGGTTGCTGGTTTGATTCCCAGTCAGGGCACATGCCGGGTTGTGGGCCAGGTCCTCAGTTGGGGGCACTCAGGAGGCAACCACACATTGATGCTTCTCTCCCTCTCTTCCTCCCTTCTCTTCTCTCTAAAAATGAATAAATAAAATATTTTTTTAAATAAAATCAATAAACATATCCTTGGATGAGGATTAAAAAAAATTTTTTTAAAGTTTAGATAACTCCAGGATGGAACAAATCCCATTCAGTAGTTAAAACTATTAAATGAAAAGATTTCAGAATAAAACCCACCGACTCTTAATTGTATTCAGATTTGTATTATGCTTTATCACATCCAAAGTTGGTTGTATCTTTAAGTCATTTTTACCCCAATGGTAATTATACCTTAAAAGCCCTCTACATTTATTCCTAACTAGGAAAACACCCTCATAGTGCCAGGTTTCATGCATTCACACCATTCACAATAGTCGGAATTTTACATCTGTTTGACTTGGGTCCCTTCCTAACAAGATTGTAAATTTCATGAGGGCATGGAGAGCATTTTTTTGCTTGGCACACCTTAGCCTATAGGTAAGTATGTGTTGCAGAAATGAGTGGCGAGAAGACCACTTACAAGCTGAATGTTGGACATAAGGGATAAAAATTGCATTTGTGATGATCCTTCATTCAGCTCATAAATGCATGTTTTGTGTTATTCAGTGCCATATTAGGGCACACTAAGCTACACAGAGGAAACACACCTATAAACCTCAGGGCCATGTTACAGTGAAAGGACATTGCGAGACCCCTTGGTACACTTTTTCATCTCGCTCTAAACAGTTCCCCACCTGAGGGGCAATCCTGGGTGTCTCTTCTCCAAGTGGTGACTCAGGCACCCAGGCGGCTGTTATCTAGTGGCTGAGCAGGCCCCTCGCCCTCTGAGAGTCCTTCACTAGATCCTGTGCACCTAAGAAAAAAGGCAGTTATTGAAAGGGGATTTGGCCAAGTCTGGAAGGGTTTGCATCCTTCCTGCCCACTATCCATGTTAGCAGAAATCAGTCACATGGTCTAACCTAAAGGCAACAGGGTCAGGAAATGTGGTTTTGAGTGTGCCTGGGAAGAAAAGGAAGTAATTTTGGCAAGCACATAGCAAGCATGTCTTTGCCACACACAGGAACTGTTGTCTGATTGTCAAATACCTAAGCTAAATATTAAATCTTAGTAATAAAAGTTGATATATGAAAAATTTGTAGTGAGAGTTGTTATACCATCAAAATGTATTAAAGACAACTGATGTGTGTGTGTGTGTGTGTGTGTGTGTGATGGACCGGCTAAATTCCACTTGCTTTAAATTGTGTTTCTAGAAACACCTTCTAGCACAACTCTTAATTCAGACATTTGGATCAGTGATCTTGAAAATATCGTCCCGAAATCATCAGTATCTGCATTGCCAAGGAACTGGTCAGAAAGGCAGGTTTTCCAGCCCCACCCCGCAACTGAATTCACCATGCCTGAACAAGCCCTCTAAGAGATTCTGGTGCATGCTGATGTTTGAGAACCACTAATCTAGGTAATCACTGATTAGTTTCAAAACAGAATACCATGTTAAGACATTTTGATTAAATGCCCTCTTCACATGGATATCCCCCCGTCACCCCACTCCCAACCCATGGTCACAAACTGGCCTCATTATTCTCACTCGGTCCTGTGTTAGCCTTTCCTTTGCAGCACTGATCGTGTGATTATATTATTATTATTATTATTATTATTATTATTATTATTATTATTATTATTATTGATCTTGCTCGTCACCAAACAATCTGGTCCATGATAGGCCTCACATCTGCACTCCCCAGCATGCCTGGCACAGGGCCTGGCACCTGTGACAGTATATTAAGTGGTCTGTGAGTGAAGGAATATTTCTATGTAAATAATTGTTTCTTGAAGGTCAGACTTGACCTTATCTTGTCCTTATCCTCCTCACCATCTCCTCAGGGGTAGACACCCCTTCCATTTCCACTCTGGGCAGGCCTTTTGGGGGGTTTTTTCCCCACGAGGATTCTGGAGTTATAAAACTTTAGCCTGCAAAGTTCTTTCCTTGGCCTTCTTCCATCTCTCCTCAATCTCTCTCCAAACAGGAATCCACATTAAGCTGTCAGTATGTTTTATAGTCAACCAAACCATTCTGACTCCGTTTCAAATATGGAGCTTCTGTATTATAGCATACCAGTTCTTTAAAAATTAAAGGGCTGCTTCTCCCAAATCAGTGCTCACAGGTGCATACACACATACAGCACAGAAATGGATTTTATGAGGTCATGCCCACGCTTCGAGGGCTGCACACTCTCTTCTATTCCATCTCACTCTTGTGACATGCTGGTCCCTGCCTACTGGGTGGATTCTTTGCAGTTTGATGGTTTAAATTGGTGCTTTGCAAACTTCAGTGAACAAAAAGAATCATGTGGAGACCTTGCTAAAACAAACCTCCGGGCCCCACTCTCAGTGGTCCTCATTCCATAGATCAGCCCTTGGCCTGGAGACTGTGCCTCCTAACAAGCAGCCCGCTGGTGCCGATGCCACGAGACTTTGGGCCGCCCTTGAAGAAGCGCTGGTCTAAACGACACTTTCCTGCACGTAGTTGGAGCTGTTGTTTTGTTCTCAGTCACTCTTCAAGAAACCAGAGCCCTGGCTCCTTAAAATTCCTAATATTTGAAGCATTTTCCTATGCTCTATTTTGCTTCCTCCTTACATGGTCCAATGATGATATTTTGGCCAATGATTTTAGGGTTCAAAATTAGATCGTATTGTTAAAGCTCTTTATGTTGACAAACTTGGTGGCCAGAAACCCACACTGAAGCAGGTAAGCTACTTGTAGGCTTATCAATAAAAATAAGTGACTGATCATTTTGCTATTATCTGGTTTGAATTTCAGTTGGGGTGAGTCTCCTTCCTTTGGCAGTTATTCTTTTTTCGTGCTTCTCTTTCCTCTCTTGACCACTCTTTTAAAGCTGTGCTGGATCAGACCTTGGACATGTGGGACAACAGATAGGTACAGGGCAGAAGACCTCTCACACCCCCCTTTCAGTCGGACCCGGGGCTCTCCAGCAGCCTGTAGCAGCCCTGTCCTCTGCACTGAAGTCTGCAACCCACTTTTCCTCTGCAAGATGGTCATGACTTTGCATTTCCTTTCTTTATTCTCTTTATAGTAAGTGTTATACACTCTGCCAAACTATAAGTCTGTATGTATACACACACACACACACACACACACACACACACACATACACGAAATTTAATTGTCATTAAGAGATCAGGGACTAGCTATTTGAAGTTTGTAATACTTAAAGCTTTAAAAAATCTTCTCTTGATTAAAAAGGGTAGTTAAGGAAACCTATAGGACACTGAAGAGAGAAATCAAGGAGACACAACTAAATGGAAGCATATACCATGTTCATGGATTAGAAGAATTAGCATCATTAAAAATGTCCATACTACCCAAAGCAATCTATAGATACAACACAATTCCTATTAAAATACCAAGGGCATAGTTCACAGATCTAGAACAAATACTCCAAAAATTTGTATGAAACCAAAAATAGCCTCAGCAATCCTGAGAAAAAAGGACAAAGTTGGAGGGATCACAATACCTGACATCAAACTATACTACAAAGCCACTGTAATCAAAACAGTCTGGTACTGGCATAAGAACAGACACATAGATCAATGGAGATCCCAGAATAAAGAGCCCAGAAATAAACCCAAGTCTCGATGGTCAATTCATATTTGACAAAGGGGACATGAGCACACAGTGGAGCACACACCTCTTCAATAAATGGCACTGGGAGAGCTGGACTGGTACATGCAAAAAAATGAAACTAGACCACCAACTTACACCATACACAAAAATAAACTCAAAATGGATAAAGGTCTTACATGTAAGTCATGAAACCATAAAAGTCCTAGTGGAAAACATAGGCAGGAAAATTTCAGATATCCCACGTGGCAACGCATTTGCCGATATATCTCCTAGGGCAAGGGAAATAAAGGAAAAAATAAACAAATGGGACTACATCAAATTAAAAAGCTTCTGCATGGCTAAAGAAACCATCATCAAAATGAAAAGGGAACTGACTGTATGGGAAAACATATTTGCCAATGATACACTTGACAAGGGTTTAATCTCCAAAGTTTGTAAAGAACTCATGACTCAACACCAGGAACACAAACAACCCAATAAAAAAATGGGTAAAGGACCTGAATAGACACTTCTCCAAGGAGGCCATACAGATGGCCCATAGACATATGAAAAAATGCTCAGCATCACTAACCATCAGAGAGATGCAAAGTAAAACCACCATGAGATATCATCTCACAGCTGTCAGAAGGGCCATCATTAATAAATTAACAAACAACAAGAGGTGGCGAGGATGTGGAGAAAAGGGGACCCTCATGCGCTGTTGTGGGAATGCAGACTGGTGCAGCCACTGTGGAAAACAGTATGGAATTTCCTCAAAAAATAAAAAAAATGGAACTTCCTTATGACCCAGCGATTCCACTGCTGGGATTATACCCTAAGAATCCTGAAACACCGATTCAAAAGAACTTATGCATCCCGATGTTCACAGCAGCACTATTTATAATAGCCAAGTGTTGGAAACAGCCCAAGTACCCATCAGCAGATGAGCGGTTTAAAACACTGTGGTACTCACCACACAGCAGAAAGAAAAAAGGAATTTCTACCCTGTGTGACAGCATAGATGAAACTGGAGACTATTATGCTAAGTGAAATAAGCCAGTCAATGAAAGACAAATCCTATATGACCTTACTTATAACTGGAATCTAATGAACAAAATAAACGAATGAGAAAAATAGAATCAGAGACATGGAAACACGGAACAGACTGAAAGCTGCAGGAGGGGAGGGGGTAATGGTGAAAGGAAGGAGAAGGGACTAATCAAAGAACATGTATGAATGACCCATGGACAAGGACATGGATGACAATGTGGGATGGGCTGAGGGAACAGGGGGTGGGCTGAGTGGACAAGAGCAAAGGAGAAAAAAAACTGGAACAATTGTAATAGAATTAACAATAAAAAACAAAAAATAAAATTCTAGAACCCTTAAAAATAAAGGGTAGTTCAATTACACTTCCTCTAAGTTACATTTTGGGGTCCTGAATAGGATTAAATATATAGTGAAAGTGTTTTATGGTAATTGGTGACCGGATCCCTAAGCTGTCAAATATAGAATCTGGGATCATTGTCCTTTCTGAAAATAGTTTAAGACATAATGTCAGCACCTGCTGATAAAAATAACCTAATTCCTGCTTATCAAAAAGTTATGGAGTATTAATATGAGCTTAAATATCTATATTGTGCTCTATTTTCAATTAATCCACTTTGACTTGCAGACAATATTTTTTGGAAAAAAAATCTTTAAAAGCCCTTATTTTAAACCCTTAACACACACACACACACACACACACACACACACACAATGCATGACGCCTTTCCCTGATTATGAAGAAATCTCTCAGATTCCACACATAATAGAATAAAGGAATCCTGGACCTTTATTAGGGTCATACTGTTGAAGAGACACAAAATTTAGTGGGAAGGTGTATCATGGCGTCAGTAATGAGGGGATTTTTCCCAGTGCACAGAACTGAATTGCTTAGAGAAAAAAAGTCATTCTCTGCTACATAATATTGGGTTGGCCCAAATTTTTGTTCATTTATTTTTTTCATAAGATGGTTCTAGTAGCACTTTGTTGTCTTGAACTTCATTTGAAACAACGTTGTTAAGTTGTATTCTTACAGCTGTCATATCAGCAAGCATTTTTTTAAAAAAATGTATCAAAGTTGGTGAATTTTAGCGTAGTCATTTTAATACTGAAGATGGAAGAAAATATGCAACATTTTTGGCGTATGATGCTTTATCATTTCAAGAAAGGTTGAAACGCAAAAAAAGATTTGTGCAGTATATGGAGAAGGTGCTGTGACTGATCAAATGCGTCAAAAGTGGTTTGTGAAGTTTCACGCTGGAGATTTCTCGCTGGACGACACTCCACAGTTGGGTAGAATAGTGGAAGCCAACAATGATCAAATCGAGACTTTAATTGAGCACAATCAATGTTACATCATGTGGGAGATAGCAGACATACTCAAAATATCCAAATCAATACAGTTATTGGTGAAAATGAAAAATGTGTCTTTTATTTTACAGAAAAAACTAAATAGACTTTTTGGCCAACCCAGTGCATGTGGTCACATATGCACTCCCCTCCCTGCTTCCTGTCCTCATCTAAATCACTGTGGCTATACATGAATGAAGAAGAAGTATGGCAAGACATGTCCCCTGCCCACCTCCTCCCCCACATCTTAGGAAAAGCCCCAATTAAAGTAAGCCCCTTACATTAGGCCTAGATTGCAAACGTCTCCCAAGTACAGGAACTCTGCTCCTGTTTTGTCTGTAACTCTGTGGAGCGTCTGATTCCACAGTCCCAAGACAATCTGTACACAGGAAACATTCAGGAACTATTGTGGAATGCGAGGGGCAGCAGTGACAATCCGTGTCCTGAACGACTCCTGACTTCCCGGGCTGTCATTATTACCACACTCGGTCTGTGTTTCAAATTTGCTGTTTTGGTCACTTCTCAGCCAGGACAGCTCCGTTCCTTAGGGGGCCAGTTCCCTGCTCTTCTAGTCGCTGCTGCTCAATGTGTGCCCCCAGGTGAGGCCGGGTTGGAAATGGTTAGCTCCTTGCCGCAGGACTATCCCTCCCTGACAACAAGAGAGAACTGAGCCATAAGAGCTACTGGTTCAACTTGCTCCACCCTCTGTTTCCCAGAATTTAGCTGGGTGCTGGCTGCATTCTAGGGATACAGGTCTAAACCGGTAGGTTTCGGAACACAGCCCCGAACTGGGTCATCCCCAACGCATGGAAACATCAGGACACCTTGGGACCCACACGGGGGACGTTCTCCTTCCTTAAAGAAAAAGTGACTCATATTTGTCACATGCCAGGCCCTGTGCTTAGCTCTGGGGACACAAAAGTTAAACCAAACAGGGTCCCTGCCTTCAAAAACCTTCTCGCTTGTAGTCAAGGGACATAAAGAATGAGATGACTGACGTGCAACGTGGCAAAGGCGTGCTGCGGCCGGGTGCAAGGATGGGGGAGGGGGGCCGGGCAAAGACACATTCCCAGAAGTGACGCTGAGCTGAGCTGTGTGTTGAGAAGTTGGCCTAAGCAGCCGCAGGCATTCCAGATCGAGGGAGCATGAAGCAAGAGAGAGCTGTGAGCACTTGCAGAACTGCACGCAGCTCACAACAGCTGGAATGAAGGGTGGAAGGCGATGAAGTGAGCAGATAGCCTGGAAAAGTAGGTTGAGGCTCAGTCCAACTGGCTTGGCGCGCTGGGCTACAAGGCTGGAACCAATCCAGAAGGCAAAAGGGAACCACTTTCATAAACAGGAAGTTGAGAAGGATCACAGGCAGTATTTTGGAGAACGTATTGAGGGGGGGAGGAAAGCACAGTAAAGTGGAAGACTAGGGGGCTGACGGAGGGCAGATCCAAAAGCTATTAAGACAGTAGCCTACACAGGTCTCAGAGACCAGTTCAATGTTGTCATTGGCTGAGAAGAAACACTCAAGGGTAACAGGAAAGTTTTCTGGTCCCTCGTAGCACTGGGTCGGAAAAATCAAGTTCAAGAAGTGAGGAGTTGAATCCAGCTTTTCAAAGCAGAACGAAGCCAGCTGTTAGGCGCGGCCGGGCACGGGGTTAAGTTCTGTTGGCTTTAGGCATCCGAGGCAGTGCTGAGTTTGCATGCAGGTATGAACAGGTCACCTCAGCCAGGTTTCTCAGAGCGCTGCGCTTCATGTTGCACAAGGATTCTCGGTGCTGGAAGCGCGGCTCCCGCTCCATGTGTGCGTCCGTTGGTGCTGTTCCTGGGACAGACATCCTGAAAATGGGGAGGCATGGGGCAGGGGCAGAGTTAGTGCTGTGACAGTCGTTGGAGGGCACCCAAATGCCCATGCTGGGTGTGGCACATTTATTTTTCTTCATTGTTAACATTCCACAACCAAAGGAAATCTGGGCCTTGTTATCTTCCAACACAGGCCCCTGCATAAACAACATCTTCCTATTATATTGAATTAGCCTCTTGAAAAGGTCACTACCTCAAAAATTGCATCATACATTATTTTTAAAATAATGACTGTGACAGGCAGAAATATGCCCACCCAAAGGCGGCCACGCCCTGGAATCTGTGATTAAGTTACCTTACATGGCAAGAGGGACTTTGCAGACATAAATTAAGCGTCTTGAGATAAGGCGATTGCTCTGGATTATCTGAGTGGGCCCGATGTACAGCAATTACCAGTCCCCTTATGCGGGAAAGAGCGAGGAGGACAAGGCAGAGGCAGAGCGGTGCCAAGGGAGGGAGAGTCAACGAGCTACTGTTGGCTTTGAAACAAAAGGAAGCCACTAGCCAAGGAGTGCCGGGAGCTTCCAGAAGCTAGAAAGGCGAGGAAATGGATGCTTCTTGAGAGCCCCTGAGAGGAACACAACCCTGCCCATATCTTTATTTTAGCCCAGAGAGACCCGTTTCTGACCTCTGACCTCTGGAACCATGAGATAATCGGTTTGTGTCGTTTTAAGCACATAAGTTGATGGCAATTAGTCACAGCAGCAATAGGAAAATCATATACTGACTGTTCTTTAGGATTTCAGAAGCCCCCTGATTACAAGCTACCTCAAAATCAAAACTACTAAACATGGCCACAAACCCCTCATGTGGCTGACCACACATATTTTTTTCCTTGGCTTCTGGACCACTCTGAAGCCCGGGGCACAGAACGCCATGGCTTCCTGAAGGTGGACCCTACAGGTAGCTGAGGTAACATTCTCCTCTTAAAGACACTAAGCGCCAGCAGGGCCTTCCCATTACCTGCCCAAAAAGAGTGCTGTAGGCCACCTCCCCAGGGTGAGCCCTGAGGGTATTGGAAAGTCACAGGATTGAAAGGGGCAGCCTTTGGTTCAGGGGTTCTGGTTCTAAAAGAACTCTGGAGAGTCAGAATCTGTAAGTACATGATCTATCTATTTGGTGAAATTACGGTTCTGAAAATAGCCGTGTGTTTGCCAGGACCTGCAGAAGGCAGGATGAGGGTGTCCCCACAGAGAGAAGGCAGCTGCTGGGAAAGTCCACACTGACATCTAGTGACACAAAACCGCACTGCCAACGGCTCGGACCCGAAGTGGTTCAAGTCAACGGGCTCCTCCTTTTTGACGCACCTCCCCCTGCTTCCCTCTCCCCTCCCCTCCCGCCCTTCCTACCCAAGAGGGCTCAAGACTCAGTGCAGACCAGGTGACTTCAGCTGCCCTTTCCGCTTGTGTGTACCAGGGCAAAGTGTAACCATCCAAGTGTCTTGCCTCCCAATTTTTTAAAATGATGATTTCTGCACATTTTAAAGCTAAAGATTGTACTTCTAAAAGCCTTTTTATGCTCTGGGTGGCTAGATACTTGAGTGCCAAATGAGTTTAAGAGCACTTCTATTTTCTAGGTTCACAGGACAATCACCGTGGCTGTGAGGTCCTGAGCAGGGAACAACCATCGCCAGGGACGGGCCAGGTGACTTCAACCTGTGGGTCCTGGCCCTTCTGTGCCCCTCAAGCTCTCCTGGCCTCCCTCCGGTTCTCACCAACTATGATGCCTAAAGCACAGGAGAAACAGCAAAGAATGCCCTTCCATTTTTCCCTTTTTCTCCTCTGCCCATGGTGAAAATAAGTTGGCAGAGATAAAATTTCTATTTCCTTCCTGAAAGGGGACAAAACTAGAAGCAAGACGGGATTTTGGAGGCTGCTGCAGTACCCAGGTGACCAATGATGAGGGGTTGCACAGCCATGCGCACACACTGAAGGCCACTATGCTGTACACTTAACAACTCTTAAAATGGTAAATTTTATGTTATGTATATTATACCACAATTAAAGCAAAACCATGAGAGGCTGACCCACAGGAGTTAACAGTAGGGCTGGAAGAGGATTCCAGTCTTATCAAATGATTGGATGCAGATACATCTTCATATCATCCACTAAGGCAAATTGGGTAGATGAAGAGCCAATGAACAAATATTCAACCCTCCAGAAACACTCTTACAACCTTCTTATGGAAACAAACAGACCTAAACATCGTGAAATACTCATTTTACCATGGAATGTCTTTCCCTCCATACATTTAGGACATTTTCTTTCGTGACATGTAAATATCAGGCTTCCAGGAAATCACACAGATGGATGGGAGAGGAAAATGTGTTGCACTAAAAGCACACGGATTTTGTAAAGAAAGGGGAACAAAAACCCCCTGTGAGGCATGTCTTACTCAGTTTTGACTGTCAGAAAACACAAGCGATGGAAAAACATTGCCGGAATTCAGCTGCCTCCGTGAGTTGAGCACAAAAGGAAAGGATAGATAGGAAAGAGCATCAGACATGACATGTACAAACAGCAGATTCGTAGGCTTTGGAGGTGATGAATTGTTATTTTTTAGAATTGTAATCTGTTGAAATAGTGATTCATTGACATCCCAGGGAGAAATTAAAAGAACTCTGTAACTTCTTCCGTAAAATGTAGCATTTCAATGAAGTGTTCAGATGTACATCCATATGGTTTTTCTAGTATATCTTTTAACAGATGGCTTACTACTAATAAGTTTTCTCTGTCCCTTCATCACCACCCCCTCACCCCCAAACCAAAGATTGGGTAAAGAAGGGGAAAATATTGTCAAGACCAAGATTAATGAGGAGTATGACAGCAGCAATTAGAATTTCATCTTAATACCGCAGGATTTTTTTCCTACTGAATTAAAGTTATTTGATAATAGCTCAGGAGTTTCCATAACAAAACAGTTTCTTCTGGTGTCCACAAAGAACTTAAAACATACAACCTAAAATAATGTTAAGCCCCATCAAGCAGAAAATTTACCCAGCTCAATGCACAGGGCCTCTGGAGAAACAAGAGTTTTGGAAGCCAGGCCATCTCCTCTAGGATTTCTGCCAACTCGGCTACCATCCAGGGGAAAACCGTGTCTGTCCTTGGACCCTCAATTCACAATCCTGCAATGACAGTGACCCACAGGCAGACTTGAAATGGCAATGGCTTGATAATTTGAGTAACAGAAACTGTCTCGTTTTTCCTATTGAGTGCAATTAAGCTAATGGCTTTTGTATAATTTTCCAAACTGCTTAATGAATATTTTATGATTTAAAATAATTATCTTTCTTATCAGGCAACATATAGAGAATCCAGACTCACGTGAAGAGTGAAGAGCCTCGGGAAGAAGTTTATATCTGTCAGGACCGTAATTGCAGGCACGGGTCTGCAGACCGATGCCCACCTGTGTGGAAGTGTTCACAGTGAAATTGGAGAAATGAGGAGAAGGCAGTTGTTGCTTTTTGATCCGTGAAAAGCTAAATATCTGTTAATAGCATGATGGTTCCCCCCAAAATTAAGCATAAAATCGTCATATGATCCAGCAACCCCACCTCTGATATGGACCCAAGAGAATGGAAAGCAGGGACTCAGACTCATGCACACCCATGTTCCCAGCAGCGTTATTCACAACAGTCAGAAGGTGGAAGCGACCTGTGTCTGTGAACAGGTGAGTAGGTAAGCAGAACGTGGACTGTACATACACTGGAATGTTACCCAGACTTTAAAAGGAAGGAAGTTCTGACATACTACAACATGGATGAATCTCAAAGACATTATGCTAAGTGAAATAAGCCAGCCACAAAAGGACAAACAGCATCTGATTCTACTTGTAGGGGGAAATAGAAAAGTCAAATTCATAGAGACAGGAAGTAGAATGGTGGGTGCCAGGGGCTGGAGGCAGCAGGAACTGGCACGTTGTTGTTAATGGGGATGGAGTTTCAGTTGTGCAGTGTGGAAGGAGATCTGGAGATCGGTTGCACAGCAGTGGAATGTAATGAACACAGCTGAAGACCTTAAAAATGGTTAAGATAATAAATTTTATTTATGTTATATGTATTTACCAGAATTAAAAATTTCTTTACAATTTCTTAAAGCTAAATGTATTCAATTTATAAGACTTCCCTTCAGTTCAAGGTCCTTTCTGCTCTTTTGATAGATTTGGGGAGATTTGTTTTTCTGTTTATTTAACCTTTTGTTTTGGTATTTGAGACAATGAAAAACTGGCACTCTACTATTGATCCCTGAGCTCATTTTGAATTTTTCTTGGCCTCCAAAACCTAAAAGTAGGAAACCATGGCTTGAGGGATCAGTGGTCCTCTCCTTTGATTTCCCTGCCTGGAGTGGTGGGATACACCTGCATCGACCAGAGCAAGAGGGCTTATTGTCAGCTCGAATTTGGGCCTAAGGGGGGAGGGTGCATGTCAGAATGGCTGGGAGTCCTATATACTAGACACAGGTATAAACATTTCTAAAAGGGTCCTCTTCCCCTCTCCCAGGGGTCACTGACCCCTCCCCAAACCTAGCTAAACTGAGAATCCCTGCCTCATAGTAGTACGGATACGGCCAGAATATCTCAATGGGGCTAGAAAGGACCTGGCCACCTTGTTTATTAAGTCACCATGCTGCCTTCTCTACAGGGCTGTGCCTTAGCCTCCTAGCAAGTGGGTGGGACTTCCAGGGGAGGCACGTCCTTCTGAAATACCCAACAACCAATACCACAGGAAGGCTTCCTTTATTTCTAACACCAACCCTTCACCCTGGAATTTGAACACATTTTTCTTTCCTCTCCAGGCCAAGTCATTTAGTTATTTTGGGCCATTGTTTCCTCGGGGGAAGAAATCGAAGGAATTAAGTCAGGCTTTCACACTGTGGCTTGTGATCCATTAGTGGGTCGGTTAAGTATGACCAGCACTTTTTTTTTCTAAAGAAAGAGAATTGAGAGACTAGAAAAATCAAAATGTATCACATGTAGAAAAGGTGTTATTTCATGAAACTTTATATATATTCTGGGCTGACACATAAAATGTTTCTTTGAACATGGGCAATTGTCAAAGAAGTTAGAAAAACCATTGGATTCATTAAATAATCTCTATAATATGCTGCAGCCTCACACGGTATGAATCTCACTGCCACAGTAAACACAGAAGTCACCCACATCAGCTCACCATCCCTCTAACAAATTCAAGGAGCTCCTATCCCTGAGATTAATGTGGTTTCCTGTGAACAATCTGCCTGGATTCCTTCATGCAGACTCAGACATCAGGCCCGCCCCTGGATCTCCCCTGGCCCTCGGGATAACGGTTTTCACAGCGCTTACTGCACTGTATTGGAATTGTCCGTCCACCTCCCCAGCAAGGTGCGCTTGTATCTCAGGGAGGCCAGGAGCACTGAAGGAGAATGAGTGAGGGAAAGAAGGAAGGAGCCAACAGCTGTATTTGCTTAAAGCAGTGGTTTTCAGATGGCTGTCACAGCAGAATCCCCTGGGGAAGCTTTTAAAAGTGCAACAGCCAGACCGCACTCAGACAATTCAAGTAGAATGCTGACAGTGGAAGCCAGGCACCAGGAATCCTTAAAGCTCCCCAGGGGAGTTCAATGTGCAGACAAGGTTGAAACCCGCTGGATAAACCAGGACCTGGTCTCTTACAAAATAGGTTCAGATTCCCTGGGGCTGGAGTGGAGCTTAGGATTCTTTGTAACGTACTTCCAGGTGATACTGAGGCTGCGGGTCTACAGACTAGACTTTGAGGAGCAAAGGAAGAGTATCCGATGGACGCTGGTAACAGAAAATGAGCCGAGAGAGCAACCTCAAACAGACCCGCAAGACAGAGAAGATAGTACCAGCCATGCAGTTTCTAGAATTAGCTGACTGGCATAGTTTCATACTAGCTACCTGACCTTGGGCTGGTTCCTGAAAGGTTTTCCCACATGATAATGGAGATACAATAGTAACCTAACTCATAGGGCGCTTGTGAGGACCAAGCAGCTTACTTCATAGAGACCCTGGCACATACGTGTCCATTATTGGTGTTCTGATTATGTATCTCAACCCACGTAACTGGCTTCATGCCCTTGGTGAGTTACCTAAACTCCTTGAGCTCCAGTTTCCTCGAATGTGAAACGGGAAATCACAATATCCATCTTACAAGACTGGCTTTACAGAAGGAGGTGGTATGTAACATTCTTAGCACGGTATTGGACCCGTGTGCTTGTTCAAAAAACAGTTAATCTTCTAATTAATTTTGTTCGTATTGGGATAATTCACTCTGACCTCCCGTAGGGACATTCTCTGTATAACCATCTGCAAGATCTCCGAATCTCCTGCCCCCACCCTCCACAGGCCCTAGGCTGCGGGGACAGATGACAGGAGATGGGGAGGGTATGTCACTCTTTATTTCAACATGTTACACTTCAACAGCAGGACTTGTTTTTTACCACCCTTCTGAGTTCACATGGGGAGGTCTGGGCAGCAGTCATTACCCCTTATTACTTTACAGATGAAGAAGAAATGAACTTGGCTAGGACACGTTGGATTTTCTCAAGCAAGTCCCATATGGAGGATAAAAGCTCTTACTTCTAATCAGAGCCAGGGAAAATACTTGTGGTTTCATGCTTCTCTAAAACCTCTTTTTCAAAACGCTTGGAAGGCCTGCTATGTGCCAGGTGTTGTGCCAGATTCAAAGCAGAACCCATAACAGCGATTGGAACAAATCGCCCTAGGATCGCAACGGGGGTCTAGGGGTTGGGGGTGGCTGGATATGATGTTTCACAGAACAGGCGCTGTTTTGGCTGGGCGGTGAAAGTTAAGGAGAAGTTGGGAGGTGGGAAATGGGGGGAACATTGTTCAGGAAGAGAGGCAGCACAGGCCGTGATGATGAGGTGGGAAAGAACTTGGTGTGACCGGGGAATGGCAGGCAGCCAGAGTGAAGAAGATGGAGCTAGAAAGTTAGCCTGGGGCCAGATGGTAAGCCAGATCAAAGAGTCTGGATTTCATCGTGTTAGCCGGGATAGGATGACCACATAATTCATCATCTAAATGGGTGGCTTTTAAGAGTAAAAGAACATGCTAACCAGATGGAATAACAGAACACCCAACATAAAACTGCACTGTTCCGGGCTAACAGGGCCCTCCCTTTGGGAGACCTCCAAGGCCTGACACTGATCAGATCTGTGTGTTATAGAGGAAATTCCGGTAGCAGCGGATTGGAGAGAGGGGGTTGCCTGCAGTCAGGGAGATAGCTAGGAACACAGTGAGGGTGGAGAGGAGAGACATCTGGGGATGCTTTTGTCAGAAATGGATTGAATATGAAGAGAGAGAGAGAATATTTCATGGCTCAGCATTTCCAGGCTGGGGGGTGTGGGAACTAAAGAAGATAAGAAAAGGAGCAGGTTTGAGGAAACAGTTCGTACAGTTGGAGGCACAAGGAGTCGGAGATATTTGCTACATACTGGTGTTGACATCAGTGTCCGGCAGGCCATCATGGCTCAGGGCATGGAAGTCACAGGTGGAGACTGCAGATAGAAATTTTGTTGTTATAGGAGATAAGACTGGAAGGGAGAAGAGGAAGCAGGGAAGTTGGGGAGGGGGTCAGAACAGCAGGAGGAAAAACAGGAGGGAGGATAGCCAGGAAGGTGATGGCAGGAGGAGAAGGTTTGGGGTGCGGAGATCAATTCATTCACTGAGCACTCTCAGACAGGGAGAGAATGATGGACACTAACATCCTACTTGACAGGGGAGCATCCATCATTGCTGATCTTCTCAGAGCGGTGGAGGTGGAAGCCAGGCCGCCTGCCACACGTTGAAGGCTGCATGGGAATGCTGACTGAGAGGGAACCACAGACCACTCCTTCCAGGAGGCTAACAACGACAGGCAGGAGAGAGAGTTCCAGCAGCTGGACAGGGAAGCAGCTTCCCTGCTTCATCTTCCTAATGCCGTTTAAGTCTGGTGTAAGCATGTGATTAGAAAATTAAAGAAAAAGCTGGATTTACCCCTGGTCCCCTGAGTTTCACTTTCAGTCATGAGAGCTGAACTTGAAGTGCTTTCCCTAGTCCAGAGGGATGGAGACTTTAAGCACTTAGGTTGAGAGTGTGTTTTCCAGCCACCAATTTTGATGTCTTGGCTTGTATTCAGATATAACTTGGTAACGGTCCTGTTAGAACATTTCAGTGGCTAATGCTTTTGCACATTAGTGTTGTAGGGCACTATAGCTTAGCTATTATAAACAGTGAAAAGATCAATTAAAAGAATTTTACATGATAAATATTCATGATTCTGAGTAAGACCAAAGATGGCTGAATCGGTGCCCTTGGAGCCTGGAGAAAGACAAAGATGGTGTCGGGCTTCCCGGAATTCTCAAGTTCTTGACTAACCTCGGTCTAAAGATATGCAGGTCACCAACCTGGTCCTAATGGTGAGTCATCTCCAGCAACAGAGACTTGTGGGCTCTACTCTAAGAGCTAGAGAGAAAGCTAGAGAGGTAGAGAGAAAACCAGGTAATATAAAGTTCGGACAAAGGGGATTCCCTTGAAGAGTAAATAGAGAGGGCAACACCATGAGAAGTTGCAGCTACCAAGGGCTGCCATTCTTACCTTCACCTTCTGATGCATGAAAGGATTAATGGAAAAGATTTGCTGGGATTCAGAAATGTTCCTATAGATAGAACATATGAGTTATGTTGGTAACAGCTCTCCTCTTTAATCTCTTATCATAATTCTCATTTGAAATTTCTCGGTCACCTTGTACCTTTGTTATATCTCTACCATTGCTTTGTCATACTGGCTGTGCATGTAATAACTTTTGTTTCTCAAATTTCAAACAGCAACACTGCCACCACCCATCAGTCTCAGGTGAGTCCGCCCCAGTCACGGGGGATTCAGGCACTGGTCAATCTCCTTCTCTCCCAAGTACTGTCATCCATTCGGGAGATTCCAAAATCCATCTGAGCACCCTCTGTCTTAGTCTACTTGGGCTGCTGAAACAAAACACCATCAACTGGGCAGCTTTGAAACAATAAATTGATTCCTCACGGTTCTGAGTTTGGGAAGTCAAAGATCAAGACACCCCAGTAGATTTTGTCCGTGGTGAAGTTCTGCTTTCTAGAAGGCCAATTTTCACTGCAACCACACCTGGTAGAAGGGACTTGGGAACTCTCTGAAGCCTCTTTCTTTTCTTTTTTTAAAAAAGATTTTGTTTATTTATTTTTTAGAGAGAGGGGAAGGGAGAGAGAAAGAGAAGGAGAGAAATATCAATGTGTGATTGCCTCTCATGTGCCCCCTACCGGGGACCTGGCCTGCAATTCAGGCATGTGCCCTGACTGGGAATTGAACTGGCAATCCTTTGATTTGCAGGCCAGCACTCAATCCACTGAGCCACACCAGCCAGGGCTGGACCCTCTTTTAAGAGGGCACTAATCCCATTCATAAGAATACCACCTTCCTGACCAATATACCTCCCAATACAAAAGGGTTAGGATTTCAACATAAGAATTTGGAGGGGGGACACAGACATTCAAACCATGATATCCTCTCATCAGCCTGGCCTCAAAATTCATTGCCTGCTCCCCTCCCCCACAGCAGTGACATTCACTTACACTTCACCCCAACTGTCCATCCATTCCTGTGATCTTACCCTGGACATTGTCATTACTTGAAAGCACGCCACCCCTGAGAGTGTATAATTTCAGCACTATTCTTTCAAAACACTCACTCTCTTTATTTTTTAGAGAGGAAGGGAGGGAGAAAGAGGAGAAAAACATCAATCAGTTGCCTCTGTCATACTCCCAATATGGAACCTGGCCCACAACCCAGGCATGTGTCCTGATGGGAAAATTGAACTGGAGACCTTTTGCTTTGCCAGGCAACACCCAACCCACTGAGCTACGCTTGTCAGGGCCAGAACGCTCCTTCTTTCTCCCAATTAAGAAAGACCTCATTGGAGTCATGTCAGTGAAACTGGCAAGTAAGAATCTCCAAAAACTCTCTCCTCCATAAAGCAATGAGAAAACTGACAAAAAATGGTCAGAATCAACTTTTCCAGAACTCTGGAAATTAGTCAAAGACTTGACACAATCTGAAGAGTGTTCATTCAAGAAAAACCGTTGAATCTCATTAAGAACCATGAGCTCAATTCGACCTGCTCCCATCACCCACCTGCCTCAACTCTGTGGTAGTCTGGAAAGGCGCCAGCCCATAATCACAGTGCAAACCTGTGGTCGGCAGCCACTGGAGGGGGCAAAGTAGGACTAGAGCACCTTCATGGCCTCGTCTCAGATACAGTCATGATCTGGTCTGACTGGTGGTTCCCTGAGATTCCAATTGCAAGGCAGTCTTTATTTGACTTGATCTGAAGCTTACCCAGCATGAAAAGCCTTTTCCATAGGGGCTTTGGTTGCAAACACAAAGAGGCAATTGTTTAGACAGTGGATAACAGTGAACAATGGGCTAACCAAAAAGCTTAGAAGGAAGAGCTGGGGAATGAGATGCTCAGATTGCTGAGAAACTAGTAGACATGGGCATGCATAGAGCTGTGCAAGTGCCCAGGGCTGTGAGAATACTCAGGAAGAGCCAGGGAAGGCCCCGAATTCTCACTTCTATGCGGCCTAACCTCGGAGCTGCGTGCAAGCAGGAAGGGAAGGATAAGGCATAGTTGTCAATTGTCTGGCCTCACGTTGAAGGCATACCCCCACATGTACACAGAGCCACTCTGCAGAGTTGGGAGAATTATTGGTTTCCAACATTGAAGGAAAGTCTCAATTGTTGTGGTACTGTGGTGCTACAAAGATTAACCAGGTGCCACATACTGATGGATGTCTAACCATCACCTGACCACTAAGCTCACTGAACAGACTTAGTGTCAGAAATAAACCAAAATGGTCAGAAATGAAGAAAGAAAGAGACAATTCAACAATACCACTTGGAGACTTCAATCTGACACTTTCAATAATGAATAGAATGACCAAACAGAAGATCAACAAGGAAACAGTATGAACCACCTAGACTTAACAGACATCTATGAAACACTCCACTGAACACAATACACATTTTTCTCCAGTGCACAGGGAACAGTCTACAGCACAGACAATATGCTAGGCTATCAAGAAAGTTTAAAACGCTTTAAACACAAAACAAATTTTAAAAGACCGAAGTTGCAAGATGTTTTCTTGGACCGCTATGGAATTAAATTGAAATTGAAGAACAGGAGAAAATTTAGAGAACTCTCAAATAAGATGGAAGTTAACACATTCCCAAATAAACTATAAGTCAAAGAAAATCACAAAATAAATTAGAAAATGCTTTGAGAGGAATGAAGATAAAAACATACTAAAGCTTATGAGATACAGTGAAAGCAATGAGTAGAGAGAAATTTAGAGCTGTGAATACCTATATAAAAAAAAAGATATCAAATCAATAACACAACCACTAGAAAAAGAAGAGCATGCTAAACTCAAAGCACATAGAAGGAAGGACACAATACAGATTAGAGTAAAAAATAAATAAACTAGAGAAAAGAAAAACAACAGCAAAAATCAATGAAAACAAAAGTTGATTCTTTGTAAACATGAAACTATTATTTCTTCTGTGTTACAATTGGCAAAACTGAGGATTAGAGAGATTAAATCATTAGCTCAAGGTCATAGTGCTAATAAGTGGTGGGTTAAGATTTGAGCTCAGATGTGGCTCTTGAACTTCTAAGTTATACTGACAATTCCACAAACAGAATTGTCAAACATTTGACAGAAAACAGATTAAATGGCCAAAAGCTATCTTCCCTTCATCTTATTGCTGTTTCTTCCATATTTCCCCACACAAATCCCCAATGGCACTTTTCTACAATTAGTATCAGCAATCAAATCATTCATTGCTCTTTTTAAAACTAAAAAAATACCATTATTTCTCTAAATCATAATGATTTTTAAGGCTCTATGCTGTCAACTCATGTGATGGTTAATTTTTATATATCAGCTTGACTGGGCTCAGGGATGCCCAGACAGCTGGTAAAACATCATTTCTAGGTGAGCTCTGAGGGTGTCTCAGGGAGAGATCAGCATGTGAACCAGCACACTGAGTGAGAAAGATGGCCCCACCCACTCAGGTGAGCACCATCCAGTCCATGTGGACCTGAGTAGGACAAAAAGGTGGAGGAAGGGAGAGTTCCCTCTCTTTGCTTGAGCTGGGACATCATCTTTGCCTGTCCTTGGATGTCACTGCCTAGTTCTTTAGCCTTCAGACTCAGACTGAATTCTACCATCAGATTTCCTGGTCCTCTGATGGCAGATTGTGGCACCTTTTTATATAATGTATATGTATATGTATATGTATATGTATATGTATATGTATATGTATATGTATATGTATATGTATATGTATATGTATATGTATATAGATAAGGACATATCTTTATATATTCTATTAGTTCTATTTATCTGGAGAACCCTGACTGAAACAACCCAGTACCACAAGTACAGCAACCTCCAGAAAGCCCAAAGCACAAAACTTTCAGGTCAACTGCAAAGCAAACTCTTCGATGTTAGAAAATTTGTTGGTGTTTTCCAGTGAAAACGCACCTCCTATAAAGGAGAGTGTCCCTGAAGAAAGATGATTGCATATTGAAGGAAGCTTGATTTTATAAAAAATGGCCAAAGCCAGGCAGAGGAACAATAAGGAAGCAAGGTGAGTGCCCAGTCTATACCATTTCCCATCCATTCAGCTGGACACAATGGGGACATCAGCACCATCAATTGGTACAGATGTTTCTAGAAAGCTCAGTTACAATAGAAAGTGCTGGCAAGTTCACAGTCATAACTCATATTAATCTACCATGTGTTCTCTGTGAAGCCCAGAGACAGATGTTGTAAATCCAACCACAGTCACAATCCACTTCAGGGGATCTGAGGGTGACAGCTGGTTCCAGGGCATGGGAGAACCTGATGCGTTGGACAGAGGATAAGTGACTACACAGGGAAAGCTAACTTGTAGTGATTTCCCTATTCATAGCTTTTAGAGACATATGCTGAGTGGCATTCACTGTTCATTAGCCCAAATACCTCTCAGAGAGTTTGCCTCAACTGCTATAAATCTCTTATTCGAGCAGCGTGTAGAGAGCCATGTATATTCATGAGGAGAAAGAAAAAGCTGGTGTGCTTTTGAAAAAGAAAGGTCAGCAAAGGCCAGAGATTTTAGAATGTAGCTCCATTTCAACTGGAGCAGGGGTAACGAGTATAGCACACACAACGCACATGCACATGCTCACTCACACCCTGAGTTGATCTCTTGGCCAACATCAGCCATCCATCGTGGTGGGTGATCACGCTGAGATTGACCTCTGACTCTGTTTCAGCTCAGGGCTCCTGGGAGCCACTACTGGCCCTTCAAGAAAATTTGCCATCCCTGATCTAGCTTCCCCAATTGGTTGGGGACAGCATCTCATGTATTTTTAGCTGCATATGCCTTGCTCTCCCTCCTGCCTCCTTGCCCCAGGTTCTAGCTCTCCTTGCTCAAGGCACCCTTACCATCCTTCACTCTCTGTGACCTTCCATGGCCATAACTTGCCCAAGGGACACAGGCACAGTTAGGGACGACATTCAGTATATTTAACAACTGGCTCAGCCCAGGTGCTGGTCAAGGAGAATGGCTCCCTGCCATGAAAACCATGGAGACAGCCCTGCTCACGGTGCGCGTTACCTTGGAGAGGCATGGCAGCCGGCCAGGGTGTTGGCATTTTCCTGCAGCATTTGCAAGATGGGCTGACTCGCACCCTCGATGAAAAACAGAACCATCTGGAAATTCCAAAGGACTTCTGAATTAGGCTGACTGTTCAGCCCAGATGTGTGGCCTTTATGCTGACGGGCCCAGCGTGTTCCTTGTCCTTATGAAAGGCGGTGTGAGGTGTCCTCTCCAGGGTCTTCAGCATTCCTTGGTTATTGCCTGCCCCCACCTGAACCTTCTGGAATTTTCCACAGCTAAGGCTTCTTCTTTTTGGGCCATTTTTAAAAAAATATAGAATCATATGCAGAAAAGGAATTGTTATTTGGAGTCTTATACAGTTTCCTTTTAGCATTAGGGTCAAAAAGCACTTGTCCTTTATCTCTGTCAGTTGAAAAGAAATATAATAAAGGATAAACCTCCAACTAGAAAGTGAATGATTATACTCCCCTTGATGAAATGTGTCTTAGAACTGTTTCTCAGTGTGCTTTCCTCAGATCTTCTGCCTGCACTGAACACCCCGATGTGTTTGTCACACACTGACTCCAGAATCCCATCTGAGACCTGCAGGATGGGAAACGTGGGGCAGGAGGACCGGGACTCCACATTTTTAACTAAGGTGAGCAAACCCAGGGCTTAGAGACTTTTGGTCATTCTGCTCAAAGGGTTGGCCTTCCCTTGAACTGATTTCTTAACAATAAAATCTTGAAAATTCAGAACATTAGCTTTTCCTGGTTATCGTCATAGTAGAATTTAACCGCAGATAAAACAAGGTATCGGATATAGAAATAAACACTGGCTCATGTATCATTAAATACGAGGGCAATTCCTGGTCATGGCCACAGAGAGCAAATGAACTATTTGCTTCTATGTCATGAAATCCAGTCAACATCGATTATTCTTAGGACAGAGGGAGAATCAAGGATAGATGATACCCAAAAGACATAATCCAGAATATTTTATGTTTAGCTCTGGAATGCACTCAGGGCCACATTGTGACTTGGGCACTTAGTCTCACTTGGTCCCTGGCCTTGGGATGCCTTTAGGTTCACTCACACACCCCACCGACAGGAAGAGGTCCTGGTGTCATGGACTATACAATACAGGCCTGTGCAAGCCAGGGTTGTCTCTGTTAATAGTGAGCCCCTGGGCCCCTAAAGTTCTTTCATGATCTCTTCTTAGGTCTCAGGATTACAGTGCCAGTCCCCAGATAGCCCTCTGTTGACAGCAAAAGTAGACCCCAGATTAACATATGTGTCTTGTGGTTTTATTTTGGAAATAGGCTTATGGACTTTGGGCTCAAACTCAGTTCAAATTCAGACTTTACTGGTTAATAACTCAGCAGCTTCATCAAGTGACTTGTCTTCTCTGAGCTTCACCTTTCTCTTATTTTAAATGGGCATAAGCTTCCCAACCTCCTTAGCAAGTAAGGAAGAAGACTTTAATGCAATTGTGGATGTAAGAGCACCAACACGTTCCTGGCACAAAGCATAATAACGCTCAGTAAACGTTAGTGTCCTTTCACTTGAGAAACTGGATAAAGTTCCAAAGCTTGGCAGTCTCTCTCCTAGCCAAGGTAAGTTAATCATTGAC
Source organism: Macrotus californicus (assembly GCA_007922815.1). Lineage (NCBI taxonomy): Eukaryota > Metazoa > Chordata > Mammalia > Chiroptera > Phyllostomidae > Macrotus > Macrotus californicus. The sequence goes on along the minus strand of VMDR010000680.1, from coordinate 123,464 downwards.
TGACAAAACCAGGTCACAGAAGATCCAGGAAACAAAAACAGGGTGTCCTTCAGCTCAGCGTTTTCAAGCAGACTTTGGAAACTCAGGGACGAATGCATTTTATGTATGTTAAACACACCAATTTAACACCCCAGACAGGAAGGACTCTATCTCAGAGGAAAGGACAGCTGGCAACACGCACGCTCACACACTCACACGCAGACAGACACACACCACATTCACCCTTCTTTTTCTCGCTGGCTATATAGATCAGACCTGATTGGACTTGGCCCTTTGGGGAGCCACTGTCCTAGAAGTAACACCCTGTCTGTCCTCTCAGGCCACAGAATTCCATGAATCAGTGCCTCACTCTAGAAACTTGGGGTGGGACCCAGCCACAGAGGTGCCCCAAGTCCCTGGCCAGCCTGCATCTGCGTGCTGGCCTGAGGTCGGACCCCTGCATGGAACTGGCATGGCCACAGCCACTAGTGCCAACAGGCAGTGCCAAATTCCTCCGGACAGTAGTAGAGACAGGTATTCTTTTCATTTCAGTTATGAAAACTCTAAGACAGCAAGAGGTTGCGCGGTCTTCCTCATTCACATTGATTTAGTGGTGAAAACAGGAGGAGAAACCACACTGAAAAGCTGGAACCACGGTTCCGAGATGCGAGGGCAGTCCGCCAGCCACCTGTCCAGTCTGCAGGCGAGACGAACGGCCCAAGCAGGGCAGTTGTAAACTGCCTGCAACACTCTAGACAGTGACAACAGCATTAATGCCCTTTCTGATTTCCAAGAAGATGCGTACCCTCTAAGCCAATTATGGAAAGCAAAGTTCACATGTGAGTGATTTTTTAAAGATATAAACATAGATATCTATTTAGAGAATATAACAAAATTTTAAAGGCTGATAAAATCACAAATGTCACAAAATTTAAAAAATACTATATGTGTATTAAAGAAATACCTGCCATACTTCTCTCTCTCTTTTTTTTTAACATGTGAGGGAGGGGGTTGGGCACTGACAGGGATCCCTGTCTTGCTGCCAATCCTAAGGGAAACACTTTCAGTTTCTGCCCATCAAGCATGATGTTGGCTGTGAGTTTGTCATATATGGCTTTATTAGGCTGAAGTAAGATTTTTCTGTTCCCACTTTGCTGATAATTTTTATCATACATAGGTGCTGGGTTTTATCAAATGCTTTGTCTGCATCTATTGATATGATCATGTGATTTGTATCTTTTGTTTTTTTTATGTGGTGTGTCATGTTTATTGATTTGCAGATATTGTACCCACCTTGCAGCCCCTTAATAAATCCCACTGGATCATGGTGTATGATCTTTTTAATGTATGGCTGGATCTGGTTTGTTAATATTTTGTTAAGGATTTTAGCATCTATGTTCATCAGGGATATTGGCCTACAATTTTATTTCTTTGTGGTGTCTTTATCTGGTTTTGGAATTAGGATAATCCTGGCCTCATAAAATGAGTTTGGCAGGCTTCCCTCCTCTTGAATTTTTTGGAATAGTTTGACAAGGATTGGTGTTAGTTCTTCTTTGAAAGTTTGGTAAAATTTACCTGTGAACCCATCCGGTTCAGGGCTTTTGTTTGTTGGGAGTTTTTTGATTATTGCTTCAATTTCATTAGTTGCAATCTGTCTATTCAGATTTTCTGATTCTTTCTGATTCAGTTTTGGAAGACTGTATGTTTCTAGGAATCTATACATTTCATCCAGATTGTATAATTTGTTTACATATAGTTGTTTGTAATATTTTCTAACAATCCTTTGTATTTCTTTGCTGTCAGTTGTTACTTCTCCTCTTTCATTTCTGATTTTATTTATTTAGGTCCTTTCTCTTTTTTTTCTTGATGAGTCTGGTGAAAGGTTTGTCAATCCTCTTTATCTTTTCAAAGAATCAGCTCTTCATTTCCTTGATTTTTTTTGTATTGTGTGTTTTAGACTCTATTTTGTTTATTTCTGCTCTGATCCTTATTATTTTTTCCTTCTACTCACTTTGAGATTTGTTTGTTCTTTTTTTTAGTTTTTTTTTTTAAAGTTTAAAGTTAAAATATTTATTTGAGATTTTTTTTCTTGTTTCTTGAGATAGGCTTGTAACGCTATGAATTTCCCTCTTAGAATTGCTTTTGCTGTGTCCCGTAGATTTGGGGTTTTTTATTCTCATTTTCATTTGTTTCAGGGTATATTTTGATTTCTTCCTGATCTCATTGTTAACCCATTCATTGTTTAGTGACATGTTATTTAGTCTCCATGTCTTTGTGTGTTTTTTCGTTTTTTCCTTGTGATTAATTTTTAGTTTTGTACCATTGTGGTCAGAAAAAATACTTGATATGATTTTAGTCTTCTTAAATTTATTGAAACCTATGGTCTATCCTAAAAAACGTTCTGTGTACACTTGAAAAGAATGTATATTCTGCTGCTATCGGGTGAAATGTTTTGAAGATATCAATTAGGTCCTTTCCATGCCACTGCCCTACCAGTCTCAGTGTGGCTTGTTTTTTAAATCCGTGATTCTAAGCCTTTTCTTCATCTAGTCTTCAGCTGGTTTTATCCAGGTTGACTGCTCTATCTTTTAGTTGTGATTCCACTTTGGTCCCAGGAGGAGGCGAGCGCAGCTTCTGTGTACCCCACTGCCAAGGTGGATCCTGGAAAATCCATGCTGCATTTAAGTGCAGGAGTTCCAGTGTCCACTGAGGAGTGAGGTGGGAAAGGAAGTAAATCTGTAGGAAAACTGAGGCCCAGAAAGGCAAGTGACTTGACTAGCAGAAATTGGATTCTTGTTCTCTTTCTGCCGCAATTTCACTGTGAGATGGAATCAATGTTCAACTTTTCTATCTCAGCCCAACACCCCTGCCCACATGCTTTCACCTTCTTTCCTTTTTCATCCTCACTCTAGGACATTTTTTTCATTGCTTTTAGAGAGAGAGGAAGGGAGAGAGAGAAACATCAATGCAAGAGAGAAGCATCGCTTGGTTGCCTCCCATTTATGCCCGGATTGAGGATCATGTGTGCCCAGCCTGGGGACCGAAACCACAACCTAGGCATGTGCCCTGACCAGCAATTGAACCTGCAACCTTTCGTGACAGGATGACACTCCAACAACTGAGCCACACCAGCCAGGGCCCAGCATGCTTCATATGCTCAGGGCTGCGGTCACTGACATGTTTGCACAAATGTAAAGTAAGATGCTTTGGATTTATGTAAAGAAAGATTTCATAGTGAGTAAAGCCTTACTTTGACAAATAGTTGTAGGCCAAGCTGGTGCATTTGGGAGTAATGATGTTGTCTCCTGCTGGTGTCTGTCTCTGTCCTTTAAGAACCAGGTGAGCACTGCAGATAGAAGTGAGATACATGTTTCACCTGCTCGGCAGTGTCTCTCCCCCATCAGTAAGTGCCAGGATCTGGAATTCCCCACTTGTTTGTTCTTTGGGCTAAGACAATGTTTTGTTCATTTGTTCAACCATGCATTCACTCAGCAACCATTAACAACAGGCACTGGGGACACAGTGGCCCAATGTTGTCATGGATTTTATCACCTACTGGGGGGGATGGACATTAAATAAGTATGGCTTTGTTTTACTTGGTGGTACATTCTAAAGAGGGAAAGAGCAGAGCAAGAGTTCAGTTGGAGAAGGGACTCAAAGCCGACTGAAGGGTGGGAAGGAGTTAACAGGGGGCTGAGCGGAGGAGGGGTTCTTCTGGGCTGTGGCAGCAGCGCCCCAGGAGCAGATGAGAGAGTATGGAGAGTTCCAGAAATTGCTCTTGAGGCTAAAGCAGAGCATGTGAGAGGGAAGTAAGTAACCTTACAGTTAAAGGATTTTGCCTTGACTGTAACAAATGCAGCCACCAGATAATGACAAAGGTTGGTCAGATTTGCCAAAGACAAAGAAGGTATGGTGGGAAGGGATACTTGGGTAGGAGCTCCCTCCCAGACTATGGGCCAAGGCATCGGATAGGGGTGGGTACAGCAAGGGGTGGGAAGAACGATGAGGTGTCAGACCTCACCCAGTGCATGACTGAGTCACTGCCTGGACCATGGGCCTCGCTAAGGCTGCTGAATCAACCACACATCTCCATTGGGCCCAGGTATGAAGCTGAAGTACAGCCATGACATCTTGGAGCTGGGTGGTAGTCTAGCTCAAGTTGCTCATTTTACAGGTTACGATTCTACGACCTAATTCCACTGAGGTAAAAGCCCACAGCTGGTGGCAAAATCCAGGGCCAGTTTCCTGACTGTCATGCACCACATGCACCCACCAGCCTTGTGGTGGGTTGTGAACTCCTCCACACAGTCAGAATCAGCTCTCAAGGAAGCTGGGTCATATACAGTCAGCTGCAGGTGCCCCCAAATCCCTTTTGAGATAAATTAATTTTCTGCCTCAGATTTTTCTTAGTTTCAAGTTTACACAGACAATTATAGTCTTCTACTCATACAAACTTGTGATTCATCGACATTCTTCCAAAGAATTGTTCTTTTGCCAGTTAAAAGCAATATTTTGGATGGAGAGTATTTAAGGAAATAAGATACACGCAGTGAATCATTATAGCTTTCAAAGAAATTCGGTGCCGTCTGAAATAGGTTCCTTTCTTAACTAACACACTGAGTGTACTGGGATGTGCAGTAGGTCCCTTTAAGGAGTGGGAGGAAGGCTGGGGTAGGTGAAGGGGCAAATAATAGGATATTTTACTTCCAGGAGAGATTATGTTGAAGAAAAACCTAAAATTGGAACTTTTAAAGTCAACAAAGGAGATAATAGATAACAATCAGATGGTAGGAATTAGTAAAATTTGGGCTCCGAATGTCTTTCTTTGAAGTATAAAGAACACCAGAAGGGGAAGGCATCAAAGGCATCTCCCTGAGAATATGTTAATATACAGTATGCATGTGTGTATAAGAGAGCTCCTGACCCATGAGCACAGTGCTGTTTCCATGGCAACAGAGGAAACCATGTGCCTTGCCATGAAGCAATCTTCTTAGATTCAGACGCACGTACAAAGATCCATGTCCTGAAAGCTATGAGGGACATATTTGGAAACCAAAAGAAACGTCTCATTCTAACACTTTTTGAGATGACCCCCGAGAGTTGAGGCTATCATCCCCACCTCCCCAGCCATGCCCGTGTGCTGCACCTGTCTGTACCTCCAAGATGAGTTTTGAGTGCACTTTGAACCCATGGCATTCGGTTTCCAGCCCAGTGACAACCTCAGTCACTGCTACTACCTTCTGTATCCCTTGGAGTTTCTCAAATCTGGCTATCGGACAGAATGGATTGTATCATCATTGCTCCTGAAAACAGACTCAGAGGCTCTTTTCTTATTACACTTTTACCATGAATCTCTGTGTGTGTGTGTTTAGTCAGAGGGGGAGGGATACGAAGAATCACCAGAGTATCAAAAACGTGAGAAATTTAACTCTGTATCCAAGGTTCTTATAGCCATGGTCCTTGGTCTGGAGTGTCTGATTTCCTTTTGAGATGGTTAAAAACAAGGCACCTTTAGTTTTCAGCCATCCACGTTTATTCTTGGACTTGGGGTTCACATACTTTTCCCTTTCTTCTGCTCTCACCTTGGAGTATAGACAAAGTTCCGTGTAAGAATTAATGTCCCTTTTGCGTCCAGTGAGCAAGCTGACATCTGAGGCCCTGGCCAGCCAGGGGTGATCTTTCCTGAGCTTTTCCTCAAAGATGTAGAATGTGATTTTTAGCAGTGGCTCCTTACCGAACTCTTGTTATTTCTAATTGATCCTCACAAATAATAATGGTATTGTTTACTGATTTCATTTTTTTGTCTCTTAGCAGCTAGAACTTCCAGAAACAGTGATCCCAGTGAGTAAGAATGCCTCGAGGGTTTAAACGTACTTTAAAGAAAATAAACTGAGACATTTATGCATAGTAGTGTCCTGAAGGGAAGCTTGCACTTTGTTCTCTTGACCTGCAGTCCAATTTTGGCTGCACAATCTGCCACCGGTGAGCAGGTGTGTACCGATCTCCCCCGCTAGCTCATCATGCTCAGCATTGAACCGGCATCCAAGCACATGTTTTAGAGCAAGCTCCATTGAGAATAATGTTCCCTCCATGTAATACCATGAAGTATGTAGCTGAGCAGAAAGCAAGCTTGTCCCTCAACTGTGAACATCAAAGACTGTGTGCACCTCGATAACAAACAACGTCAGGCTGAATTAAAAGCCTGTGAAACCAGGTACAAAGGTGGAACAGAGCTCAGAGTGCTGGCACCCAGGAGTTGTTCGGTAGACATTAATGATGCTCACCCTCCTCTTCATCCCACACTCACCTGTCATAAAAGATCAAATAACCATCCAGTCCATCTTAACAGCAAACCACTTCCTTTGCTGCCCTCGGAGAGAACAAGCACAGCACGCCAAGGATGACTGCCTTCCTCACCAGGTGCGTCATCTGCCTCTCATGAGCTAGGGCTGTGAATCCAGCCCACGGGGCCGCCTTTTTGTTCCAACTCAGCTTCCTGTTCAGGAGTGTCCAACCTTTTGGCGTCTCTGGGCCACACTGGAAGAAAAAGAGTTGTCTTGGGCCACACATTAAACACAAAAACACTAACAAAAACTGATGAGCAAAGAAAAGGTTTTAGGTAAATTTATGATTTTGTGTAGGGCTGCATTCACAGCCATCCCGGACTGTACATGGCCCAGGGGTGGTGGGTTGGACGCCCCTGCAGGAAATCGATAAGCAAAGAAGAAAACCAAGGTCCTTTGAATTTTTATAATCACAAGGTGTCCACAGTCACAGGGATCAGGGACAGTTAAGTAATACACACACTCTTTTGCTTCCTTTCCTCGTTTTCTTGGCATTCCCCAGTGGACGAAAGTAATTCCAGTTCAGCTTGGAAAACAAAGGTGCATTGGTTCCTAAAATACTGTTACTCTTACTACGGGCTGCACACAGCGCAGTCACAAGGGTATGGTCATGAAGGAAGTGGCTTGGCTAGCGAGTTTCATGTATGTGCATGAACACAATGCACGCAATGGTATAAGCAATAAAACACTTTATCGTGTGGCCTAGTTCTACAGTGGCCGTGCTTTCTGTTGGGTCCTTAGAAGTACAGTTCATTCCGAGCAGGCACCGTGTCTCGGTTTTTAAAATCACCACTCACAAGTCCCTACGTAGTGCTCCTCTATCTGCACAAACGGCTTCCTTTTCAGCAGTTTCCATTGGTCTAACGTTTGGCAAACCTGCAGAGGCTTCACCGCTTCTCACATCGCAGGCCCAGTGAGTGTCACCGGTTGTCTGGACCGCCTCGGCCTCCTGACTGGCCTCCCTGCCTCCCCGCTCCCCCCTCGGGGTCCATTCTCAAAACAGCAGCCAGGGCGGTCCTTACGGCAGAGGTCAGAACGTGCTGCTCCTCTGCTCAGCGCCTGGCAGGGCTCTCTGTCTGACTCAGGGCGCACGTCAAAGTCTGCACAATGGCTACGAGGCCCGCGGTGACCTGGATCCCACATGCGACACTATCGCTCCCTGCTGAGGTCACTGTTCTGGCCACATTCCTTCCTGCTGTTCTTTGAACACACCACACATTTCCTGTTCCCTCTGTCTTGAATGCTGTTTCCCACGTAAAGGCACTGTGACTTCCCTCATTTCCTTCAGTGTTTGTCCTTGAGTGTCACCTTCTCAAGGAGACCTCCCCTGTCCACCTTATTTACAAGTGTATTCTGTCCCCATGTCCCCACTCCAGCGCTGCTGGTTCCTCTTACGTGCCCAAGCTTTCTTCTTCCATAGCTCTAATCACTTTCCAATGCACAACATAGCACAACATACCCTTAAACGTAGCATGTGTGTGGTCTGTCTGCCTCAGTGGGACGTAAGCTCCAGGGGCCAGAGAGCTCTGCTAACGGAGGAAGTCCAAGCACCAAACAGTGCCTGTCACACAGAGAGTGCTCAGGAAATGCTTCCTGAATGCATGAGTGCCTCTCCAGGGTCTAGAGCTATTCTTGGCACACAGTAGGCTCCTAATGCCTGTTGAATGTGTCTCCCTGGGGAGGAACAGGACTAAGTGTCAAAACAGGGGACCAGGCAGCATATCACAGGGACTCGGAAGACCTCAGGCTCTGCCTCAGCTGGTTTGGATGGCACATCCTAGTGGTATGACCTGGCCCATTCACCTAACCTCTGTGAGCCTCTGTTTTGTCACGTGCAAATCAGGGATGAGAGTCGTACCTCCCTTATAAAGCGGTTAGTAGAATTAAGTATGAGAATTCAGAGAATAAGTCTGGTAAATGATCGATACCTTTGAGTTGTTGTTATTATCATTATTATTATTATTTTATTCTTTTACTCCTCTTCCAGAAAAATTACTTCCACATTCTTTCTTATCCATCAGGGAGACAAAAATATACAATATTTAAGTGAAAACACAGTATAAACCATACACCATTCTCCAGATGCTCGGGAGTGTGATATGGAGTCTTCTCAATCCCCACGAAGACCCAGCTCTGTGCTGGACGCACAGGAGGTGGCCAGTGAACACTGTCGACTCTGAAGTCAACTGGGGAACGGTCTCAAGTCTGAAGAGAAGTGACACTGGCTCTAATCAACAGCGAGGGTCCCTGCCACAGAAGGGCCCCTTCACCTGGTACTACAGAGGTGGCGGAGGGCCGGGGCTGGATTTCCAAGTCCTCCTCTGTCTTGTCTCTCCCTCCTCATCCCCAGGCTCCCCAGGCGTTTGCCGGAAGAGAGGTCCACAATCTGCCCTGTCCCGTGGTTACTGCACGTGGGCTGGAATTATTGTTTAAAGCAACAGACTGCTTTGCTCTTCCCAAAGTTTTTCTTTTCCCAGAGCCACTCACGGGTGGCCACTCTATACCTATCTGCCCTAATACACACTTTCTCTTGCTCTTCGACCAAGAGCCTTGGTTTGTGGACAGCATCTGGCCATCTGGGGCAGGTACCTCACCTGGCGCAACCCTCTCCAATCCCAAGGAGGACAGCCCTCCCCTACAGGGAGGGACTAGGGGGTCTGCTCCAAGCTGGCAACATTTCTCTGAGGTGATGTCACACTGAGACAGAAAAATAAATGTGTCGTTTCTTCCTTTAAATGGAGGTGGATGAGAAGTGAGCCTTTCAGACAGGCTTTGGAAGCGTGGTGGAGTCAGGTGTGATTGCCTTGGAGTAGTCCTCGCGGGAAAAATAGCTCCTAATTGCACGAAAAAGAGAAAGGAGCCAGCTGCTGCTTTCATGACTATTTAAACACCCATCCACCGTCAAAACACGCCTCATTGTTTCATTACCATTGAAATGTGATTGCCACGACATTTTCCATTGGCCTCTCCTCTATGCAAATCGGGGAGAAAAAAGAAATTCATCAGACACCCATTTGGTTTCTAAATGCATTGTTTGCACATAGACATCAGCAGCCTGAAATACTTTAGTCTGGGAACGTCGAACTGACAACACTGTCTGTTTTCCCATTGTTCTCTCCGAAAATAGCATTTTTAACTTAGCCATCAAGGCAAGACAGCCTGGGTTTTATCAGTGTCTTTGATAAGAGATGAGAGGCCTGGTGTTACAACTGTGGGCCCTGGACATTAATGAAAACCATTTCCAGAAGAGTACAGTTTATAGGAGGTTAAAAGAATTCATGAACCTGCAAAAAATTTTGTTCTCACCCTCTCTGCTGACAGCTGCTGTTTGTGCTGGGGACCCAGTCCTAGATGATGAACCTTTGTAGTTTTCAAACATCTCTGTCTCCGGTGTGTCACATGACACTCCCAGGGACCCTGGGCGGGAGGCAAGGGCAGCTTCTGTGTCCTCCTTCTACAGATGAGCAAAATGGGCCATGGAAAGATGGGGGCTTAATGCACTGGCAGAGCCATGCCCAAAACCTGGCACGTGCCTTACTGTGCCTATTTCTATCTTGCCTTATTGACAGATTGCTTCTTACCCTCCGAAACCCAAATAAAACGTCTTCCCTTTTCTGTAGTTTCCCCCGTTCCCCTCACCCACCCCCGCCATGCAACTGTTGATTGATTTAACCACTATCAATCAGTCCCCGAGACCCTAGGTCCCACACGGCGAGGAGTTGCTGTGTGTCTAGTGTATGTCATGTTTAACTCCTGGGGTCCCCGAGAAGGTCAAGAAATAGAACCCCTCTTCTTGACCAACTTCCAAGCTTATTGAGAAATAAATCAAAGGGGATCTGGCAGATGGTGGTCAAAACGTATCATTGTTTATTACCGATACGGGGAAGTAAGAGAGCATGGCTCAGTGGTTGGGCCAAAGGGGTCTGCGCACTGACACCCCAAACCAGCCACACGCCCGCCGGTGTACCGGCAGGGCTGGCCCGGCAGCCTGGCTCAGAGGGAGCAGGAGTCAGGGTGACCTTGGACAACTTCCTTTTAGACAGCTACAAAGAGAGGAGCTTGGGCCACATTCTCTCTAAGGTCTAGCAAATGTGTTTGCTAGGGAGCAAGTCTTTTTTTTTTTAAGATTTTAAAAATTTCGTATTTTTTTGAAAAAGCATCCTTATCCTTAGACATGTGTCTTCTATCACTCTTTTACATTCCTACATCAAAAAATAAATAAACAAAATGAACTGGTTCAAGTGTTCCTAAAACCTCCTATTCAAGGTCTGACATTCCTAGGTCACCCCTCGTCTCAAGGTGTCCTTCCCTTCCACCCAGCCCTTGGCACTACGCTCTTGCAGCATTTCTTAAAGAGATGTTCCTCCATTGGCCCTAAGATTTCTTCCAAGCTGCTGCTGGCTTTGATGCACAGGCTTTGCAAGTAGGGGTACATCGTGACTACTAGCCAGCCAGTGGTAATACTCACGGCATATTATTACAGTGATTGAGATAGCTTAAAATGTGAATCAAGCCCTGGCTGGTGTGGCTCAGTGACCTGAGTGTGGGCTGCAAACCAAAGGGTCGCTGGTTCAATTCCCAGTCAGGGCACATGCCTGGGTTGCAGGCCAGGTCCCCAGTGGGGGCCGTGTAAGAGACAACCACACATTAATGTTTCTCTCCCTCTCTTTCTCCGTCTCTTCCCTTCTCTCTAAAAATAAACGAATAAAACCTTTAAAAAAATGTGAGTCAAAACGCACACTTTAGGACTGATGAAACATGGCTGTTTGCTCATGTTCCTCTGCCTTCTCCCCACCTTTGCTAACAACACCAGGGCAACAAGTCGTCGAATCAGGGCAAACCATTTTTAACACCCTTCTCCATATAATGAAATTATTTTGTAGCAATAATCACGTAGCGATCAGAAATTAGCTATGGCTAATCACCTTGGTTTGTTAATTCTAAAAACAAATAATTTTAAAAGTATGACTTCATTTTCAAAGATCACAACGGTGGTAAAATGTACCATGTTTGAACTAAAATTTCTGCCTGTAAAACAAAGATACCCTACAAGGTGATACAGCCCAAAGGTAACTTGCAACTCTGAATCCCACTAAGGAGCCCCAGAAGTCACAGGTAATTGAAGAGACTCAAGTTTGTTTCTGTGTCTTCAGGGGTCCTGGGCTCTCTTTGTGGATTCTGAGTCTCTTGTTTATAGGCACAAGTGTGATGGGCCACAGGGCTCAGGGACTAACTGAAGGAAGTTCCAAACTGTTCGGGCCTGCGCCTGAGGGTGACACAGGCTGGCTACGGCGGGACAGGAGCTCTCTGGTACAGCACAGTATTCACCGTGGGACAGGCGTCCAAGGTGCTAACTTGAAGCTCACCTTGTCGTTATTGAAAGTCCTATAGCAATGCTCTTAACTCAGCAAACAAGATGGGAGGGGCAGGCCACTTTATCACCTATTTAGAAATGTTGGCCCAAGGTGATCCTAGAGAGCAGATAATTTTGTTTTATTTTACTTGGTCTTAAAAAAGTATTTAAAAACTTTTTTTCTACAATGTTGTCTGTTATTGCTTAAATCTAGGTCAGATCACCCCACCCCAACATTTTACCCTTGTATGGGGCTGCTTCCGGTTATAACAACTGTGCATTTTAAAGGGTTGGAGACTACTTGGTTTTAAGGAGTTTCAAAGGTAAGGCACTTGCTCTTCTGGTCCAATAGCTTTAGTTCTGGGCCAAGGCCGGAGAACAGCAGCCGATGTTAGTGATAGCCACCTCGCAGCCACACGTGTGCTTTGTGCTGAGCGGAGCGCCCAGTGCTCTGTGAGCACCCCTCTGACATATCTTCTATTATTGTCTGCACTTTACAGAGAGCCGGGCTGAAGCACAAAGGGGCTGAGGAATTTCTCCAAGGTCACACCACTAATAAATGGTAGAGGATAGGTCTGGGCCCAATACTCTGACTTTGAGGCCTGTGCTTTGACCTTCAGGCTATTCTGCCTACTACTATGTGTTTACCTACCACGTGCCCATCAAACAGAAGACAGCACAACACAATAAAACAGGAACCACCTGGGGGCATCTCTACAGAGCCAGGAGCTATAAATACACTGTCACATTTAATCCTTACCAGGCCCTGCCAGGGAGGTATTTAGCATCCCTTTTTGCCTAGCAGGAGAAGGACATTCAGCAAGGTTGATCGCTTTTACATTACAGAGTCAGTAAATGATAGAATTGGTATTTAAACCTACACTTTTTTTTCTGGGCTCTTTTTGTTACTTCATACCTCCTACCTAATGCACCCCATGCTGTATAGTATATTGGGCCAGAAATATGCAGGTGCACACACAACGTGAGAAAATCCCTACGCATGAGAAGCAAGATGCTGTCGATGAAGTTAGAGTGCTAGGTATTTTATTTCCTTTCCCAGCCTGCCTTGCAGCTTAGGGTGGCATTGTCCTGACCAAAGAGATGTTAAGGGGGAAGTCTACTGGTAGAGGTGGGTGGGTTCTTACAAAGCTTTTGTTCTCTGGATAAAAGGAAAAAAATCTCAGCTGTCAAGCACCTTCTTCCATTCTTTCTTCCTTGAACATAGATGGCAATGTTGGATCTGCAGCAGCAATCTTGTAACCATGAGTCATAGGCCAAAGGAATCTCAGAGATGGCTGCCCTAGTATCACAGAGCTGCCTAACAAATACAAAAACTGCCCACCTTTCTATGTCTTCTGGGAGAAAAGTACATACTCATTTAAGCTACTCCTATTTGGGTGTTCTGTTACCTGCAAACAAATGCAACCTTAACTGACACAAAGAAGGTAAGTTTAGCCTCACTTATACCTGACGGTTAAGCCTTTGATTCCTATGCCTGCCTCAGCGGATTTTTCCCTGCTTTCATACAGAGAACGCCCTGGATATGATTTGAAATATCTTAGTGGCATGGACAAGACACTCCAAGTATCTGATATGGCCACAGCGCCTTCTGAGAAAAAAACACTATTGGTACTTTCCAAATGAGTTCCATGCTTTGTGCTGGGTGACTGGGATTCTCAGGCCAAAGCTAACTTGACTTTGACACTTGGAACTTCACCCAAAGCACCTGCCCACAGGTCAGTGAGTAGCCGAGGTGGTGGTTTGGCTGGACTGCTCTGCCAGCAAAGGCACCGTGTAGATGTTCCCTGGCTCACCTGTGACCAGAACTGGAGTGACACGAGAAGACAGAAGCCATAAGGCGAGCAGAATGAGCAGCCGCTACAAATCGGTGTAAGTCAGGAAGAAGCAGAGGCCGAGAGGCAGAGAGAGGGAAAGGCGAGGAGTGATAGAGTAATGCCACGAGAATCATAACTGTGGCACAGCCTTCAAGGCAGGAAGCCACCAAGCCTACTGTTAAGGGCACAGTAAGATGGCCAGGCCCCTCCTCTGCTGCCCTTCTAGAGTTCTGTGGAGCCACAGGCACTGCTGTGATTCTGGACTGGTCACTGACCACGCTCTGTGGCTGGGGTGTCACCTGGCTTACTTCCCCAGATATGCCCACCATTGCCGCACCAGGTCACATTGTCCTGGGGGTCTGAGAGGGCTTAACCAATATGGCGGCCATGCAGGGCCACCATTCCCACCATCGGCCCTCCTGACAGGTTGCACATATGCCTGCAGAGCCAGAGGTTATAGGCAGGGTGCCTGTGGTCCGTATCTGGCCCCAATACATGTCTTATTTAACTGACATGCTATCCTAAGAAAATGTACATTTCGATGCCTTTCAACGGGGTATGCTCTCTTCAATTTGTCATGGTCCCTGCCCCTCTCTGTGCCTGGCACCTGCCCTACTTTGCACATTTATATTACCTGCTGGGTCCCTGCGGGCACTTGAGGTGCAGCTTCTGGCGGAAAAGTGCAGCAATGGTCAGGTCACATATGCTGCCCGTGCGCTCCACTTGGCTAATGTCCCCTGGCAGCTGCAGGACCATGCCCTCAAGGCAGGACAGGAAGAGGCTGCTTCCCCAGAGTCTTCCCCATTTCTAAGGAAGGTTGCTTTGAGAGGGTGGGGGAGTAATGGAGAGAGGGAGAGAGAGAATTGCTGCCACCCTACAAACCACAGAGCAGGTCCTCCCTGTCCTTCCGTCACCGACCTGCTTCTCCACTGCAGAGTGCCTGCTGCTCCTAACTGCCATCAGCACTTCTAGTCAAATCCAGCACCACTTTCCACCACAGCTTTTCTGTCTCCCTGTCCTCTGTTGTTTTGCCTGTTTTACCGCATGCTCATGTGGTTGACCTTTGTGGGCACAGCCAATTAGCGGGTGTTTTCCTTCTGTCCAGCAAACCATAAATCTCCGCACAGTGTGGTCCCCGGGACGGTGGCTCTGGCAGCAGTGTTTATGAACTGGGCCCTCAGGGGCTGTGCTTCCCCTCCAATCTGTTCTGTTTTGATTTTGAAGACTTTTCAATACTGAGGGATTCTAGAAGCCTGAGGGATCTGGAAGATGGGGCTAGTGCGGAGGCGTGAGTTGCCTCGGAAAATAACAGCCTGAGTAGAGCATGACAGGAGAGATGGCCAGGGGCTGCCGTCCGATGCAGTGAACAAGTTTTCCTTGGCAAACAAGGATGGGTTAAAACGGACAAAGAAAGGATTACAAAGAGCATTGAAAACTGCAGAGGAGGCAGCCCCAATAAAAGGTGGGTGGTGGTGCAGGGCGTGGTGGACACAGGAGTGTTGAGTAGGTGCCCACGTGCCTGCATGCACACTTGTGTACGTGTGCACGCATATAGGTAGAAGGATTAGCACTGGGGAACTGTGAGAAATAAATTAGGTAGGAGCAAATTATGCAGGGTCCTGAAAGGTAGGTGAACAAATTTAGAATCATTTTGATAGGCAGTTTAGAGCTATTAAAGGGGGGAGAGATGTGGGCTCAGGTACCCATCTCTGTGATGCTCCAACAGCACAATGGAGAGGAAATAATCCTAGGATGTCTGGAAGGCACGCTGACAAGCCTGGATGACTGGGTCAATCCGAAAGGCTGGATGGAGGGACCCATTGATGTTGATTCCAAAGATCTGAGCTCAGGGACACAGTGTCAGGAGCCCTAGAATGGAAAAGTCGACAAAGCTGCAAGATCACGAGTTCTCTTTTTGACCTGAAATTTCATTCTTCAAAAAGGGACCTACCTTCCACACATTTACACGACTGCCTATGTAGTCGCCAGAACAGACCCTCATCTGGGGTGCATTGGGGAACCTGGGGAAGCCTCTCTCCTGCCCGCGTTCCTGGTGTTCTTAGCTAACAAGGCAACAGGACCAAAGCTTCTGCTAGGCATCCTAGGGCTGCTCCCCCTGTGAGGGCTCTGGCCAGAATGGCACAGATGCACACGAGTTAGTTCCAGACAGGAGCTCAGAAGCTCATTGTTTGTGGTGACACCAGAAGAACGCTAATGTTCTCTAGCTGACAAGCAGGTACTGACCAAATTCGGCCCCATCAGCACACTGGCAGGCAGCCAGCCAAGTTGTTAAATGGAAACTGACCCATCACAGAAAACAAGTGAAGGGCAAATGGTCGTTCCACTCTGCATCCTTGCCATGGACCACATCGCTGCTCTTGGTGTTCAGACAACCTTATATATCAGCAGCCCCCAAACTATACCAGGTGGTAAGGCCCCAATAAAGGCAGTTGTTCTGAGACTGTTCAAACTTCCACTGCGAGTTTGAGACCCTTTCTGTGTCCCAAGGATCTAAATGGGGTTCCTTGGGCAGGCAATCCTGGCATAAACTGATTTTCACAACATATTATGTGCTTCAGTTTTAAACTGGCTGTGGAGTTTTGAGCACAGATCCACAGCTACCTCTAGGGCCTGAGTAATCCCAGATGCCAGCAGCTAAGCCTCACTGAAACTAGACCACTCAGTTCAGTTAGGGACATTTGGCTTTTCTCTGCATCCAGGCATTCTGGAAATTGCAGGTGGGCCCACATGCACGCAGCAGAGTGAGCAGGTGTTCAGTGCACAGGTTTGTGCATGAAAAGCTAAGCTGGAGTCCCAGCTTTGCTTTTACCAGCTGCTCCGACCCTAACATTAACTAACCTTGCTAAGCCTCAGTCTCCTTATTGGTAAAATGGGGATAGTAATACCTAGTCCAGAGTGCTGTTGTGATCAATAAATTATATGCAAAGGCTGTGTTAGTTATCTATTGCTAGATAACAAATTCCCCCAAAACATAGTGGCTTAAAGCAACAAGAAGCATTCACTGTCTCAGTATGTGAGGATTGGGAATTTAGGAGTAGCTTAGCTGGGTGGTTCTGCCTTGGGATTTCTCATAAATTCAATCAGACGTCAGCTGGGGCTACAGTTATCTGAAGGCAGGTCTGGGGCTGAAAAATCCACTTCTAAGGTTGCTCACTACCTGGCTGATAAGTTGGAGAAGAGCTACGTTCCCCTCCACATGGGCTTCTCTCTGTAAGCCTGCTCGAGTATCTTCAGAATGATGACTGACTCCCTCCAGAGCGATCAAGCCAAGAGACCAAGGCAGAAGTTGCAATGCCTTTTAGGACTTAGCCTCAGAAGTCACACGTCACCACTTCCACTATATTCTATTGGTCATATAGGTCAGCCCTGATTCAGTGTGGGAGGGGACTGTACAAAGACGTGAGTAGCAGGAAGCAAGGATCACTGAAGACTGCCTTGGATGCTGGCAACCACGAGCTTGCACAGCACCTAAGTGGTAGCGGCTGATAGGATTATTATTTGCTTCTTATCATCTACACACACACACACACACACACACACACACACAAACCAGGGCTTCCCCTTTGCTCTGAAGTGTCCAATCAGTGCTATTCTCCTCCTAAATCCAGTGGCTTGCCAGTCCCATGGTGATGTCAGAGAGAATGGCACCCCATGGGCTCACGAGGGTGGCTCAAATATTCGTACTCGGACACTTTCCCCTCATTTATATAACTAGAATTCTCCTGGGCGCTTCCTGATTCCTCAGATGACTGGAATGCCACCACAGGATCTGCCGGCTCTAAGCAGTCACTGCAGCAGCAAAGATGCTGACTCGCAGTTTGTGGTCCAGTGCTGCTGGCAGAGAGTAGTGACCTGGGTCACCCCTGAGACACTAGCAGAGACTGTGCTAGAAATGGCCAAGTCCACGAAAGGGCAACTAAAGAACATGCCCTCCCTCAGCGATGTTTACAGGCAGCAGGCCACACACCTGGTTCCCCGTCATGGCGACTTTCCCTGTGTCGTCAGAGCAGAAGCTGCACATTCAGTGAGGCTCAGGTCAGCTAGGGATAGGGTGGGGAGGACATCGAGTGGCAGAAGTCACCGGTTGCTTGCCGGTGTCATTTCTTCCCTTCTTCCACAGAAACAGAACCCCTATCATTAGCTGAGAACAAGGCACCCCAACATAGAAACTATTTGTCAGGCTCCCTTGACAAAGGTCTGGCCAGTGGGACATAGTGGAGGTCCTATGTGCAACTTGTGGAGAGGGGCCATGACCTTCTTTCCTCTTACTCTTCGCTGCTCGCTGGAATGCTGATCAAATGACCAGAACCCCAGGAGCCATTGTGGACCACAAAGTGGTCTTGGGAATGAAAGCCACTTGCAGCAAAGCAAAAAGATAGAAGAAACCTGGGTCCCTCACATCACCGAGCTGCCTTCCAACTCTGGGCTGCTCGCTTACAGATTTCTTGAACATTAGAAAGAGATTAATGTTTAATTTTTAAAATGCTATTCTTACTCTGTTTTATTTCTTTTTCTTTATGACAGACCTAACCCCAACTCACTGAGTTTCCTACTGCAGCGGCCATTGTTATTACAGTTCTTGCATGCGATCTGCCATCAGGGTGTGCATCTATCTGCTGCAGGGAACATCTGCAGAAGGATCCCAATGGGAAGAGAATGAAGCATCATTTACAGTTTGATGTAACGCTGGTTGAGCTCTCCCACTACATACTCTCCCACTGCGGAAGTGGTCAAGCAGGTGTGTACCGGGCTTCTCCTCCATCTTGGGCCCTCTGCTACCACCACTCTGTTCCTCCATTTGTTCTTTCATTTATTCATTCATTTGTTCAACAGATATTTATGAAGAACTTCCACACATCAGGCCGTATGCGAAAGTGGAGTCACAGTGGTACAATGAAAGAGAGGCGGCACAGGTCCTTGTGAAGTTAACAGCATAGAATGATACAGTGTAGGAAGGGTCTACTTAGGGTTTCTATGCCTTAAAAAAGTAAAGTTGTAATAACATTACATATTTCTTATTTCAAAAGTGACATATTCAATAAACAAAGAGAAGAAAATATTCACATCTAGCTCAGGAACAAATATTAACGTTTTGCTATTTTTCAAAAGTCTTAGTATAAATATACATTTGGGTATTTTTTTTATGTTGGGATTATTTTATTTTGGGACTTGCTTCTTTCACTTAATATGGTATTGAGAACATTTCACCATGACCGTAAATGTAGGCCTCCAACAATGTTTTGAGAAGGAATCCTGTCTTGCATTAAATGGACCCGATATCATCTACGCAATCAATCCTCTGTTGTTGGGCATGTAAGCAGGTCCTAATTTCACAAGTATAAAGAGCTGCAATAATGAATATTCACATAGTTAAGCATTTTGTATAGTTACGATTATTTCTTTGGAATACATTCTCAAAGGCAGAGTTGCTAGGTCAAAGGCAGATCTAATTCTAAGAGTTTGAGTACAAATCTAAATTAACTTTAAGTGGTTAGACAGATTTAGTCTCCCTCCAGAGGGCCAAGAGTTTCACTGAATGTTTTTACTTTTTAATATAACAACTTAGTGAGGACTCCCATCATTTGGTGAGTCACTTCCACCTTTGTAAGAATCATCTTTTCAGACTGCTTCCCTCCCTGGGGCTCCCAGAGAAGGCAGGAGTCTGGCAAAGGGCACAAAGATGGGCCAGACCTGGCAACAGGAGTGCTGCCCTGGCAACAGCCCTGCTCCAGGATGAGACCTGCCTGACTCCCGCAGAATATTCTCCCAGCTGAGGAAGTGGCACGCTCCGCTCACCTGAAGGGCAGAACGCTCTCATTCGGCCCTGGGTCCGGCCAGTGGGAGTCAGCTCTAGACAAGGTGATGGCACATTGCCTTCCCCAGCTTTGTCTTCTGTCCCATTCTCTCCTTATCCTTACTTTTTCACCTGATTATTGTTTTTCCAAACTCAGAAAAGCTTTACTGCATTTTCTGTTTATAAAATGATATATCTTAAAGAAATGCAGAAAAGGAGAAAAGGTAAAAATCACCCCAGAATTTTGCTCCCCAGTGATATGACCACTGCCAAGATGTAGGTGAACATCCTTCTAGATATCTCTGCAAGTGTACCAGCTCATTTATTATTTAGCCTGACAAGGGGTGCATGAGACAGGTGACATTGTCTCTCTTTTACAATGATGAAAACCGAAGTGTTAGAGACGCCAAGTTACTTGCCCAAGGTTGTAGAACCAGTGAGAGGGGAGGTGGGATTTGAATCTGACTCTTTCACACCAAAGCCTGCAAATCTGAACCATGCATGGCGTGATTTCCCCAACTCTCCTGCTTTCCTTTCTGTATGTATCTGTTTGTGTAAATGGAGCCCTTTTATTTCCTGTGCTGTTTTGTTTCACTCAAAAAGGTACTGTGGACACTTTCACAGAGGGGTTTAGACATTTGTCTCTAAAGTCTAAATCTTGCATGACCACTTACTAAATCTGTGACCTTGGGCCTGCTCAGCCTCTGGCCGTTTCCCTCGTCGGTAAAACGAGGGTCATAATACCTAGCTTAAGGAGTGGTTACGGGCATGGAATCAGACACATATGTAAAGCTCCTGCTACACGGTCAACACTCATTAACTATCAACTCTCATTATCTCTCCAGGCAGGAATATGGGTCTGTGTCATCACCTGAATGGCAGTTCATTATCCTTTGGTGTGGATATCATATGACCTACTTAACAGACACTGAACCATGTCTTGTCTTGACTTTATGTCATCTCCAGTTCTCTAGTTTGTCACTCATGTGCTTCCCAACACTTCCGTCTTGGCACCCCTGGCTAATATAAATTCCTAGAAGAGGAATTGGGTCAAAGGGGATATGTATCACACATATACCCTGCAAAAGGTTCACACCAACTTGCTTCAAGAGGGAGGTTCTTGGCAGTGTAGGCAATGGGAGCTGGGAAGTCTTCCCTCTGGTTTGTGTGTCTTCCTTCCCTATTAGCTGGGAGAGGCAAGTCACTTTATGGAGAACCCTACCACCCAATTAACTCTGTTAAAAATTCTTTTTTCCTCTGTCTGTTAAAAACACTATTCAACTGAGTACATTTTAAAGATCTTCTTGGCTCTATCAAATGATTTCTAAATCAGGCAGCATCCCATCTAGCAAATAGGAAGGAACTCCAAGGAGCTGCACAAAATGAGAGAGTTTTCTAGGCAGAAAGGAGCAGGACAAAGAAGTCGCCGGCAAAAAAGTGGGTTGTTTCAGGCAGGGTTGCCTTCCTTTAGGGGAAGGTGGGGGCCTATCAGGCAGTTCACCTCACTAGTGCTGACCAGGTCCTTCCACGTGGACTGCGAAGACCGTGTTCCTGGGAGAGGCTGAAAGTGCTGGTGATGTGCGCTCACCACAAGTGCCTCCATTTGGGGTCTATTGTCTCTTTTTAACACTTCCTTTCTCAGATTAAAACAATTGGAACCCTACATCTGTTACAAAAGGGTAAAAATTAAAGGTGCCATAATTCAGTTGAAAATAAAAGTTGCTGAAACGCAATTCTGCTGAGTCCTCATACGTTAAAGCCTGTGTGTGTGTGTGTGTGTGTGTGTTTAATCTCTCTGTTCACACACAGGCATACACAGATTTAATTATTTATAAGGGGAGGGTGTATGTCTAAGGGATTTACACATACATACACACAAATATGTGTCTTTTTTAAAACAGAAAAATATAACCCCTTCTTCTCAAGTTCCAGACTGACATTTCCTACAAAAATATTAAATATACCAACAGTGACCTTGACGGTCCCCAGGATCTGTCTCTTGCTTCAACAGGGTTTGGACAGAACAGACCCAGGGACGTCCCTTCTTCCAGCCTCCAGCCACCTTCTGACCTCTTTTCTAGCCACCACCTTCGGAGCCACCTCAGCCATCTTCAGCCTTTGAGACCAGCTAACACCATTTTTTACCTTAACTCCTCATTGCCGAACAACCATGAGCTCCCAAGATTGTCAGAATTATTCCACCGAGGTGGAGGCTGCCGTCAACTGCCCGGCCCACCTGCATCTGCAGGCCTCTCACACCTACCTCTCTCTGGGCTCCTATCTTGACCCCGAAGATGTGGCTGTGCAGGGCGTGGGCCACTTCTGCGAGTTGGCCAAGAAGCACGAGGGCGCTGAGTGTCTCTTAAAGCTACAAAACCAGCTCAGTGGCCTCATTCTCTTCCGGGACGTGCTGAAGCCTTCCCACAATGAGTGGGGTGACACTCAGGATGCTGGGGAAGCCACCATGGTCCTGGAGAAGGACCTGACCCCAGCCCTTGTGTCCGCAAGCTCTGTAGAAGCTCTCTGGAGAAGGACCTGACCCCAGCCCTTGTGTCCGCAAGCTCTGTAGAAGCTCTGTGACTTCCGGTGAACCACTTCCTGGATGAGCAAGTGAAACTCATCCAGAAGATGGGCGACCACCTGACTAATATCCGCAGGCTGGCCCCCAGGCTGGGCGGGGTGAGTGTCTCTTCAAAGACTCACTCTCAGGAACAACTAGGAGCCTTTGGAGCCCCAAGGCCTTTGAGGCGCCCCTCTGCATTTCCCTGTTATCTGGCTTTTGCCTGAGCCTCTTCCTGCAACCACTAGGGATCATTTTAACCACGTTGGAGCCCTTTCCCGTGCATTGGACCAAATGGAAACAAAAAAAACTTTTTGCAGAAAAAAAATATAGACGTTTGTTTTTTCATCTTTATACATCGTATGGAATACTACATATTTCTTTTCCTGATTTTCACAGATATTGCTGATCTGCACATGAGCTCTCTGAAGCAAGCCTGTACCCTGAGATGAGAACAGGAAAGGCCACCAGCAGGAATGCTGGGGAGCCCTCAGAGCATGGGCAATTGACTGGAAGGCGAACACTGGCAGCTGATTTCCATGCTAAGCCTCCCCTCCACCTTCCACTCTCCTGGACTAAAAACAACCCTCAATACAGAAACTTGGCTACTCCCTTCTTTGACTTCATATCCATAGGAGAGATATAAAGAGGTTCCAGTTATGTTTTAAAATTCCATTTTACTCCAAATTTCTTAAGGCAAGGACTCCGGCTGGACAACGAAGCCATAATCAGATCATCTGGTCCGTTTGCCTCCAGCGAGGCTGGGCAGTTCCCAACTACAGTTCCCCTGGAGTTTTCTGGTTTGGAGTCAAGCCCCTGGGACACTGCCTCACTGCTAAGTAGACCAGAAATGAAGCAGAGGAGAGCTCTCTCGCTCTGTTTCCCTCCTACCCCCCAAAGTAATTGCATTTGCGGTCTGTGTCAATTCTAACCAGGGAGGATAGTTAGAAGTCAAACCATCCCACCCTCCAGCCAAATCTTAAGAAGGGGAGAAGGTGGTAAGTCCATATTAGTTCCATTTTTAAACACAATGAACATTTTCAGAAATGTAATTTAAAGGGTAGTGGGATCCCCACCATCCCTAATACTTCGCCCGATTCAGCATTTTCAAACATCATTTGAAAAGAGCGATGCATTAGGAAACCTGCACAAGGCCCCGCCCCGATGCTCACTGAGGCAGCTGAGAAGCAGTTCACTTTATTCCAGTGGTCTCTTCCGGTGACAACAGTCACACACGCACTTCCCACCTAACTCATGGGTGTTGCCGCTGTAAGTCACGTGAAAGTATTTGGGAGATATACAGTGCAAGGTATTTACTGCTGCGGAGCAGACACAGGCTAATTCTTCTCTCTCCACGCAAGCCTGTGGGCCCCAAGTCCTGCTTGGCTCTTGCTGCAGCTTCTAAACCCCTCAAGGGAAGAAGGTCATACCCCACCCAGGTGGCTGATTCCCCAGTTTAGAAATCCTCATTATCTGACAGTTCTTCCAGCGTCTACCCAACGCCCCTGGCACAGCCAAGTCAATTAATTGCCTCTTATTTTGATCTCGGAGGAGAAGAGATTACCTCCTTCACCCAGGCCTGACCTGGAAGGCTGTGTTTAGGTCCTTCCTCAGCTGCTGTGTTTTCTTCTTCCTCTTTACAGTGGAGGAAAGGCAAACATTTGTTTTATGTGCAGTTAAGGGAAATGCCAACAATTTATTTTACGTGCAGTTCAAACGATAATCAGGCAAGAAGGGATGACTCAGAATGAGGCGTAGAAAGCAGAAAGGACCTTCCTCCCTCCCTTTCCTTCTTCCTGCCTCTTTCCCCGTGGCTTTCCAGAGGGCGCCGTCTTGGCTCCATTTGAGATCCCTCCAGAGAGGTTTACAAATATGATACCTGGACTCTCTCTGGAGATCTTGATTTAATTGGTCCAGGGAGGGACCTGAGCAGTAGACATTTTTAAAGATGCTCCACAGGGGACACGAAAAAACACCCAGCACTGTGGCCTCATTCAGTCGTTTCATGAGATAGGGTAAAGGCACCTGAACTTGTGCTTTTGAGGGCTTCAGAGGAAGTCAGATTGAGCAATGCAGATGGTATAAGCAGTCAAATGTCTGTAAAATTGTACAAATAGTCCTAATTGTCTCACAAACTCCCAGAAATGGTGAAAATAGTATCCCTTTGAGAAATGAAGGCATTCCTGGCTGCTGCTATCTATTCCTGGCTGCTTGTTTGCTAGCTGAGCTAATTCCCTGGGGGTGACTGAAATACGGGAGAAATACAGGATTCATACATTTATTAAACAAGTGATCGTCCTAATGAAAATGCCCGTGTTCAACACATTGCTATTGTTTGTTCTTTCCAGGAAAGTTATTTATTAATAAATAAACAGATATTTATTGAATCCCTACTGTGTGTTTGACCCAGTGGGGCTGCAAAGATGTTTCAAAATGATAGACTGTAGCCCTGGCTGAGGAGCTCAGTTGGTTAGTGTTGTCCCTACACACCAAGGTTGTGGGTTCGATCCCCGGTCAGGGCACAGACAAGAATCAGCCTACGATCCAATGTTGTTGAATGAGTGCAGCAACAAATCAATCTCTTTCTCCCTCTCTTTTTCAAATCAATAAATTTAAAAAAATTTTGTTTAATGACAGACTCTGCCTTCAAGGACCTCACCACCTTGTGGGGACCTGCACAGGTCTAGAATCTGGGAGAGCTGAGTCCTATCTGTCCTTCAGTTCCTGTCTCTGTGAAAAAGGGAATAAATCTTTATTTCCAGGGCTTAGGATGTCTGAGGGATTTCAAGCGCCATCACTTTTTTACAGACAAGCATTTTTTAACCTTAGGAAAGTAATCCTGATGTATGAAGCTAGCTCCCTCTGGTCACCCCGTTTCTTTTTGCAAAGAAGGCTTACTGGATGAGGTAGAAATATGATTGTGTATCACTGAGGGTGCAACTTCAGAACCTTTCCCCCCACTGTTCAGAAGGGCTGTGTACAATCTGCTCCCCCTGCCAGTGGGCTCCACATCCAGGGATTCAACCAACCTCTGACCAAAAGCATTTGAGAACGAGTTACGTACATGCTGATACGTGTACTGTGTAGTTAGGCCTACAACGGTTGTATCTGCACTAAACAATTTTTTGTTGCCACTGTTCCCTAAACCATACAGTCTGACAATTGTTTCTATAGCATTTACATTGTATTGGGTATGGTAAGTAACCTAGAGATGATTTAAAATATGGAAGGATGTGTCAGCTTATATGCAAATACTACACCATTTTATATAAGGGATTTAGGCTTCCTTGCATTTTGGTATCCTTGGGCCTCCTGCAACCAATCACCTGTCTATAAGGAACACTGGCTGTATTTAGCATAATAATGAAGCAGGAAGAGATAGGAAACATTTTTTATTATGCAAATCATGAACACTGAGAAGGAAGACTTGTGTGGTAACCAGAAAAAGTGGTATACCTTCCTTCCAGAATGTGTTGGGGACCCAGCTATGCACCTGTGCCCCTGCTTGCTTTCTTGCCTGATAGGGACCAGGGAGAGAGAAGAGGACAGAGAAAGGGCAGAGGACCCTGCTGCCACCTAGCAGATCATCACCTGTGCCATGGCACTGGAACTGTTAAACAACAAGTGCCACGTGCAAAATGTATTTCTGCAAACTTAAAGCAGAGCTAACAAGACAGGGAGAGAGGCAGAGGGCAAGCAGGGACCTGTAAGAGACAAGCCCTTCTGTTGAAAAAAAATCCCATTTTAAGAACAAATTAGTTTCACAGCACATTGGCCATTCTGTTGCATTGAGGTGAGTTTCGCCCAGCTGCCTTGAGGAGCAGGTTAACAGATGCCAGGCTGCCTGCTTACAGCCCAAGCCTCCCCACAGAACACTTGGCTGGGGCTGTATGCAGATGTTGTGCCCCTCAGCACCACTCCCGACCTCCCTGCACCGTTGACACACTCAATCTCCACCCTACCCCTGTGTCACCCCATGTGCAGGCAGGTGACAGGGACTTGGCAGGCACCACTTTGGCTCGAGCTTGAATTCCTTCCTCTTGGACCTGCTTCCCACACTTCATTCTGGCCCACGAGACTGTAAATGGCAGCCTGCCATTGCCTATCTTTCCACGCTCACCATACGGAGGGGCAGAGCTGACCCGAAGCTGACAGTGAGCACCCTCATGGCAGGTAAAAATGGGGACTCGGAGCCTACAAGGAGTGATTATAAGGCCTAACTGTCCTCTCTCCCCCATCCTGGGCACTAGCCTGCTGAGCCTGTGTCCCTGGGAACTTGCCTTTGTGATTGTGTGACACCTGGGAAAGAATAATAGCATGTTTCCCCAAGTAGCTTCTCTGTGAAAAGATAATGTCAGGAAGGAGGGGGGAGAGGGACAGGCAGGAGGGGAACTTCGCAGCTGACACCGGCAGTAGCTGTCTTGCTATCTTTGGATGCTGCTGAGGCAAATGAAGCCTTGTGTGCTCCTGCTAAGTGAGGGGTGAGCAGCTGGGGCAGATAGTCAGTGAGCTGGAGGCCGGCGGTGATTCAGACACACAGCGCTGGCTGAGCCAGCGTGCTTTATAAGAAGGTGCAGCAAAGGGCAGGGGGAAAGGAGGGACTAGTAAGGAAGTAATTGTGAAATAGAACCTGTTTGGGTTTGTGACAGCTCCTGGTGGTAGAGGGAGCATGCCTGTTACTAGAACTAACGAGGGCAGAAGTGTGCATCACTCCATGGTGGCACTGATAGCCCCCGTCTAAAAGGTGGCCCTGTGTCAGGAACAAGGTGCTTCAGACAGCTGCAGGATTTGCACGGCCAGAGCATGAAATGAGGAGGCCTGACAGGTCGGTAACTGAGTGAGTGCAAAACGAAAGGACCAGCAGATGAGTTACAAAGAAAATACAGCAACAGAGTAGAAAATTTAGACAGTTCAAGGGAAAAATGCGTGGCGTTCTACCTCCCTAATGAAGATATTTTCATCTTGCACATGCTTTTCTAGCCTTGCCCACACATACATGTTTTAATGAAAATTTCAGTGCACCCAGAATTTCATACTGGTTTTCACTTGTCCCATGTCATCAGAATTCCCATGTTACTCCTCACTGATACTAGCTATAAAAGATTCCACCTAATGGATAATTTACTAAAATATTTCTCTATTCTGCAAGTAGATTGCTTTCTTTTCCAAAAGAGCTTTACTGAGGTGTGATTGGTATACAATAAGTGGTGCAAATTTATTTGATAAGTTTGATATATATATCTCCTGTGAAACCATCCCCACAATCAAGATAAGAACATACCTATCACCCCCAAAAAGTTTCCTCCTGCCCTTTGTAACCTCTCCATCCCCTCAGCGTCATTTCCCTGTAATTGTGGAGGCCTCCAATGTCTCCTTGTATTCATGGACTTAAATAGTCCCCTCCCTTTGAATTTGGGCTGTCCTGGGATCTGTTCTCAGCCATAGAAGGTGGTGAAAGTGGCACCATGCTGGTTTGAGGCCAAAGTCTTAGAAAGTCCTGACAGCTTATGATCTTGCACTCCTGAAAACTTTCTTCTTGCAACCTAGCTGCCATGCCACGAGGAAGCTCCAGCGACCACGTGGAGAGGGCCCCTGGTCCACCAGTAATGAGTCATCTGGGTCTTGCCGGCCTCCCAGTGTCTGATCCCACACCACATGAGTCATTGTAGCCCAGTCATCCCACGGAATCCTGAGAAGTAATAAATCATGGTGGTTTAAGCCACTCAGTTTTGGAGTGACTGGTTACACAATTGTCAATAAGTAAAATAGGCTGCGAACACAAGCAGTTATTGTTAAAATAGGTTTCCATTCTTTGGGAACCTCATGAAACAGTGCAAGAGAGGTGAGGAAGGAGTTTTTCCCCAATCCAGGGGTCACTCTCCAGTTACGACCTAGTGCTTGCGTCCTTGAAGGCGTCTCTAGGCCTTACTTCCCCCTGTCTCTTGGGCAGAGGATGCAAGAACAAACTGAAGCGAGGGTCTGTGGCAAGTTTTGGGGCCCAGGAAAGAAGTAAGTGACTTCCTCTGGGTCTGTCCCAATGTTGCACTTTAGGACACTCCCTGGCAGTGGGGACCCAGCCCAAAGCAGTGTCCAGGGCACCCCTACTGACCCTCTCCAACAAACAGCATTCACAGAATGATCATGCCAAGGGTCCTTCCTCTCAGAGCAGCTGAGAGGCTTTGGGAAATCATCATCCCCTTTAGTACCCATCAGGCATGCTTATCCTGGAAAAATGCCCTATTCTGTTTATCTACTCACGTATGGAAGGGCATTTGAGTTATCCCCAGTTTTTGTTCATGTGAATGAAGCTGCTCTGAACATTCGTGTGCTAGTCTTTGGGTAGGCATGTGTTTTCATTGTTTCTGTGAACACACCTATGAATGGAATGACAAGAGCATATAGTAGTGACTGTTGAATTATTTAAAATATTTATTTATTAACTAGACTTATTTTAAAGAGCAATTTTAGGTTCATGGTAAAGTTGAGCAAAACATACGGAGAGTTCCCATGTACCCCCTAAAGAAACACGCCCACATCCTGCATCTGAGGGGTAGCGTAACACTGGGTTAACCTAATGTTCATCAAAGCATTATTAGCCACCGAAGTCCATAGTTAATAGTGGGTGTAGGGAAGGGAAAAAGTTGTCCTTGAGCCCCTTAGAGTCCAGTACTAGGCCTGAAAATTAAACTCACAAAGACAGATGGGCGGGAGAAAAGCACACACTGTATTTAATCTGAGTTTTATGTGACCTGGGAGCTTCATAAAGAAGGAAGAGCCAAAGGAACAGCCAGACCTGAGTATTTTTAGGTGGATCGTGGTGAAGAGCGGGCCGTGGTGGAGCAGTATGGTAGGTTACTGGGACAATGTGAGCGGAGTCGGCTGTAGGAAAGCACGCTAGGCTCCTCCGGAGTACAAAGGGCACCTCCCCCATGAGGGTTTTGCGACCTGTGTCGTTGGGGGTAAAGGAGGGAGTCAGCGGGACCTTCCTGTTTGGGCTGTTTTCTCAAACTTTTTCAGCTTAAAATACTCAATATACCAGGGTGCCATATTTTGGGTTTAGCAGGTGTTGACCCCCATCGAGGGCAAGAGAAAGAAAGAGGAAGGAAAAGGAAAGAAGAAAAGGAAAAAAGGCAGGCGAACATCTGGGAATGTTCCTGCTTTCCAACCCAGCAGCAACACTTGGTGTTACAAAAATCTATTAAAAAACATACCAGCCCATCTTCAGCCCTAGAACTGTGAATTCTCAACTGAATAAGGAAGTGTTTCATTTCACTTCATTTGCATGGTAATGCAATGCAAGTACCAGAATGCTGGGAAGTGAACTGGGGGGAAGTGGCACCAGCTGTAAACACTTGGTTAAAAAGTTGAACACAACATATTGATTTGTGTCAGGGCACAAAGATAACAGGTGAGGAGACAGAAGGTCTGATAAAAGACAGAGTCAGTGTCTGCCACAGATCTAAGGACAGACAGGAGTGTTGCAACAGAGAGAAGAGCAGCAGGCTAAGCGGGCATGAAAGACAAGTCTTGTCTTTGTTTTAAAGTTCACTGGAGATCAATGTCAGTGAGATGGGGTGACATGTAAGGCGGGGAAACATTGGCAGGGAAAGTGCCACCGACACAGTTGCCTGTGTGCTGCACAGAAAAGAGCTGGAGGGAACACGAGTTTGCACGCTGTGCCACAGAAGAGCCTGCTGGAGACTGAAGCCCATCCTTAAAAACTCACACTGCGTGAGTGGTTTATTTCTGCAGCTTTGCTGAAGATCAGAGTTGTTACTTAGGCTTCTTTTCTTCTTAAAAGAAGAAAAACAGTTTTGCTTTGAATTGGCTAAGTAAGAACAGGACTTCACTACGAGATCCTGATGGCATTGTCTTTAGATGTTGTCTATCACAGTCTGCCAGGCTCAGCTTTTGGACAGAACGCATGGAATGCTATATGTTTCCCAGCCATGTTGGCTTTCCTTTCTTGGAGCAGCTGTCTCCCATTCCCGGGCTGGACCCTGCTTCTCCTCCGTCTCTGCCAGCCATGCAATTGCTCCATCTATCTGGTGTTCACTAAAATCTAGAGAAAAAGTGGACAGTGGATTAAGGAGGCGCAGGGAGTTGGAAGTGAGCAGAAGACACGGGTGTCTGGCGTTAGTCGCAGCCTGGAGCACAGCGTTGAGAGATTCTTGGAGGTCCAGTGACAATCACATCCATTTCATTCTCTGAGGTCCAATTCTATGCAAGGTGACAACATCGGTTACCTAAGGCTGTCTTAATATGACTACAAAGTGGATGACTTAAACAACAGAATTCTTTTCTCTCACTGTTCTGGAGGCCAGAAGTCCAAAATCAAGGTGTTAGCAGGGTTGGTTTGTCCCAAGAGCTCAGTGGGAAAGTAGATTCTTTGCCTCCCTCCTTGCTTCTGGTGTCGCCAGCAATTCCTGGCATTCCTTGCAGCTGCATCAGTCCATCTCTGCCTCCAGCATCACATGGCCTCCTTCCCTTGTAATGTCACATCACCCTTTCATACGGACACCATGCACATCGGATCCAGGGCCCACCCTAGTCCTGTGTGACCTCATCTGAATTACTTATATCTGCAGGTTCTGGGAGTTAGGACTTCAACATGTCCTTGTAGGGGACACAATTCAACACATTATAGTCACTGAAGCTAAATTGGTTTTTTTCTTAAATCTTCACCCAAGTGTTACAGAACGGACCCATGGTGGGGGACAAGATACTGTTTCTGAATGCCTCCCTGGGTGCCCCTGTACTAGGTTCACCTTGCCCGCTGCTAGGGAATTACTGCTCTCAATGCCAGAGATTGGTGAAAAGGAAAGGAATTATTTATTCAAAAGTTACTCAGACTTAGAGTAATGACTTAATATCTTTATTAAAATCCCAAAGTCCCTTAAAAACACCTATAAACACACACAGTCCTTCCTTCCCCCCTTTGCCTGGTCCAGGGTACCGTATCTCAGGAAAAGAAATAGAAGTCCGTGGCTCAGGTAGCTCCCGGTCCTTCCCAGTAATCCGTGCACGGCTGGCAGGCCTCCTGAGGTTCCCAGCACCATCAGCTGTGTCGCCACCACAATCTCCAGTTATTAATCCAACCCCACGTGGCACCTTCTCAGGGCCCGCCAGTGAGAGTCGTTTCACCCCTTTCCTTCCCACAGTGTCTCTCCGGCGTTCTTCCAAACTGCTGAGAGACAGCTCTGCATCGCTGCTACATCTTGCTTTCCTGCTTCCTAAGCCGCGTGGTTAAGGGAGCCCCACAACCACAGGGTTAGCCCCCAAAACTGCGTGGTTCCAATCTGCATGGCTGCTGTACCTGGGTTTAAATCCTGGCGCGAATCTTTCTCTGCAGCCCCATTTCCAACTCCTCCCATAATCAGCTACACCTTACCAGCATTCCTGCATTTTTCCAGCTTTTCTGGGCTGCCAGAGTTAAGTCTGGCAGGCATAACTGGTCACCATGGAGTATGCTGCTTGTTTTGACCTTGAGGAATGTACTCCCATGAGTAAGTCAGCGGCTCTGTGCACCATCCTGCCTCCAAGCAGTCTCTCTTCACCATGCTGGGGCAGCATGAGCCTGTTGGGAGGAACATCCACAGTGTGGCTTTGGGATGCTCACCAACTCTAAGTGCTTCAAGGGCTCTCATCTGTTCCCCGCACCCGTCCCTCCAGACCTCCTCTGGCTCAGACACCGTGCCTTCTCCATTTGTCCCCCTTCAACTCCCTGCTCTCACCACTACCTATTCGCGGGAAGCTAACAAAGGAAAGTTGAAGGGGTCCATGCCCTGCGGTAGCTTGCTATAAACAAACTAAGAGCCTCAAACAATAAAAAGGTTGGGTTATGCCTCCCACGGAGCTTTAATTTGATCCATAAAGGGGAAATGGATTTCTTTGTTCTATAGTTATGTTTAATTTTTCCATTTACTTCTAAACAGTATCCAGGCAA
Source organism: Macrotus californicus (assembly GCA_007922815.1). NCBI lineage: Eukaryota > Metazoa > Chordata > Mammalia > Chiroptera > Phyllostomidae > Macrotus > Macrotus californicus. Next base: position 91,632 of record VMDR010000680.1, on the reverse strand, counting down.
TGGGCTCATCTTTTCATGGTGATCATTTTGATTGTGATTATTAAACATTTAGAGTGTAGAAATGTATCCTTACCCTACATAGTATTCAGGGACATCTTTTCATTCCCATGTGTAATCTCCACACTGATACTCCTACCTTTCTTTCATATTATTGACTTTTCTAAGAACATTCAAATCAAATAAGCATAGCATCCCTCTTGCTTTGGTAAAGAGCCACAAAAAATAATTAGCAAATGCTTCATGCTTTTTTTCCCAGAATCCCTTGACTTCATTTTTGCGTATGAGTCTCTGCCTCCGTGAGCCGTGTTGGTTAACCACCTGACCACAGTAGATCCTTGAAGCCAAAGTGTGTGATGTGTTTTCAGAGGGAGGGGCTAGAGGTGCCGGTCTGATACGCTGGCCCCTGCAGTAAAGACCTGTAAGAAGTCTTAGGGGAGGAGCTGTCAGAGTGGGTGGACAACTCGGGGTGTACCTCCGAAAGAAGGTGCTCTGCAGATGATGGCCAACCATTAATTGAATGTCCATGAGCATACCCCACTGACTCAGAGTGAAGCAGGTATTCAGTAGGAATCTTCGGGCAGTTCTCCCATTGTCGGCCTTATCACTGGAATCCAGATCCCTACCCTTCTACTTGTCTTTTTTCTGTGCCAGGCACCATGCCAAGTGCCTGTCACCCTTATCTCAGAGGTGCTGAAACTGGGGTACAAGGGTCCCAGAGGGACTAAGAGAATCCTAGGGTATTCACTTCCATATTGTCTTCAAACACATTTACACAAGCATATTGGCTGGGTCGTCTGGACAGCCACCTTGTAACTGAGCACTCTTCATAGTATCAGGAACATTTTTGTACTTGGGTTTCTCACCTTTTGTTGGCATTTGAAGTGCTCTTTAATTGTCACTGACTAGTGAAGAAAGAAGAGACGCTTTTCAATAAGTCGCATAGGAAGGGGTCACAAACCCAATACCGCAGGGGCCGGCAGCTTACACATCAGAATACAGCAGGTGGGGGTGGGGTTGGGGGCAAACTGGCAGCCAGGGTTCAGGCTAGAGGGGCCGTCACTCAGCTCCAGACTTTGTGGCCTTGTGGGAACGTGGGCCTTGCGGGGGCTAGAGCGTCCAGCTTTTCAGGAGAAGTTGGAAAGGAAGATTCAATATGAAATTTCTTAATTCTTCTCTAAAGCCACTAACTGGGGAGAAACGAATACCAGGAGGGGTGAACGGAGCATGTCACGGGCTGCACACAGCCTCCGGCTCTCCCGTTCGCAACGTCTGGAGAAAACTGCTAAGCGTGTCGAATTGTGGTTCAGCATATGGCGGGCTCGGGGCGCCAAGAACCTGTCCTGGCAGGCACTAGAAACTAACATTGCAAGAAGCTGAATTACTCTTAGCAAGATAACATCGTCCATCACATCAAGCAGTTTCAACTTTGTTGGCTTGTTGTTTGATTTTTCCTCATTCGTCAGCTTGCCTTTGGCTTTATCGTAGTATAAGGGTCTTCGTTGATATTTAAGAAATGACCTTATTTAAATAATTTAAATCAACAGTGGGAGTCTGTGAGATATTATCACTCTCAAGTCTGACAAGTGATGTCTTTTCTCATCTCATCTTTACATAAATCCCTGGGAATGTGCATAATTATTCACATGTTTAGCCATGAGAATATTGAAGCTCAAAGAGATTGAACAATCTCCCCAAACTCACCCAGCTATCGAATGGCAGAGCTGGGATTTGAACTTGGGTCAACACCGACTCCAAAGCCCATGATTTCAAGCCTGACCCCCCCAAACCAGCAGCCAGGACTTGTGAATGATCCCAGGCATCTCCCACCCAAGTCCTCCCACTGTGCTTTCGAGCACAGCCATCTGCCCAGCCAAAGCCTCAGGACTGGGAGAGATCCAAGGCAAGGGGGGAGGGGGATAAGCCTTGGCAGTGTGGGACTTGGGTCTCAGAGGGATCCGGATTTCAGCCTCAGGAGGAATCTGCGATCAGAACTGCCACCCATGATCTCTCAGTTACCATGTTGCCCACCATGCTTTTGGTGGCCGGAGCATCTTACCATCATTTACAATCTTCTTCTTGTGCATAAATATCACATATGTTCCCATAAACATTTGGAGCCAACTGAATGTCATCAAACTGCCTGTGTCAAGATCAGGTCTGCGGTTGGTGCAGAATATGCTTAGAAGGCCGTGGGTTTGCATCCCTTCTGGGTGGCTTAGCTTTTCCCCTTTGTTATGCACCCACTCCTGGCTTGATCTGCCCCAGCCTGAACAAGTGCCTGGTGGGATGAAAGGTTTAGCATGAGTTCCTCTGCTACCTGGGCAGTGGGACCACGGGAGGAAGCGGCACAGAGGAAAAAGTGGGAAGGAAATACAGTACAATGTCAACAGTGGTGTCTCAGTGTTGTAGCAACACAGGAGATATGATTTTTTTCTTTATACTTTTTCACAATAGCAAAACAAGACATTGCTTTTGAGATCATGAAAAATTATTCTTGGGTGAAAGAAAAAGGAATTTATGAAAAAAACCAGCACGCCTGGCAGTGGGGAAAGAGCACTATGGCCACACAGCCATCTGTTACATCTTCGTAAGTGTCCCACCGTGTGAGAAGGTGACAGGACTCACAGATGGGATTTGGAGTAAAATACGGACAATTGTGACAGCTGGGAGCGCTCCAGGGCGCTTGTTAAGGGTGTCAGCAGTGACATACTTCTCTGTTGACTCAGATCCAGTTCTGAGCACTCGTTCCTCCCCCTCCCCCACGCCCCTCTCTAGGGACTGGCTCCTGAACTAGAAGCTTCTGTGGACCAAACAGTTAAAGGGAGAGTGGACTGAGGTACTTTCTTCCTGATCTAAGGTAATCTCGATGGATGCTTGTTTGAAGATGAAGTGTTTCTGGCTGGTCACCTTCCCGGAAGTGTGGCCACAGTGGCAGGAGGGACGCACCCGGAAGTGTAAATATGAGGCAGGGAAAAGACATTAGCTGCCTTCACATCCTGGCTGCCCACCCCGAGGGACATGGCTTCAGTGAATATCCTCAGATTTTTTTTAAATACGTTCTATCTCTTTTATCAAACCAAGTTATTAAAACATTTTTAATACCCTTGACATTAATAAAAATGGGACCAAGTGTGTTTTTATTTTGGTTTTTAAAGAACTAAATGAGACATTGGAAATCAGAAGAGCACTAACTGAGTGGAACCCTTCATACAGGCCCTCCTGATACAGCTTTGCTTTTCACCAAAACAGCCTGGGCAAAGGGAGGGGCAGGGGTCTTAGAGTCAAACCCTGACACGGCTGTTACTTGGAGAGCCAGATTAAAAGTCAATTCGACTTCAGGGTAAACTCTTAATAAGCATTACTTTCATCTGAAAGGAAACATGTGCATGCTATAGAGAAGTAGACCGAGTTTGCACTTAGAAGGCTAAGAGGAAATGGAAATGTAAAGCAAGCCCATCGGGTCAGGAGCCCCAGGACCTGAGGATACGTGTTTACTCTTACCTGCACTTCTGGAAACTTCAGTGGGAAGCATTTGAGAAGCTCTGAGTAGCCCCGGCCTCTGTCTCAAGAGCCTGTTTTCCAGCTTCAGCTCTAGTACTCAGTATGGTGACCACTGTAACTAGCAAGCTCCAAACCTCAGTTTAAATTCGCACTCACACTGCAGTCCATGAGCCTAGGAGTGTGGGTGGTATGAGACGCCCCGCTCCAGGAAGTCACTCATGGACTTGGGCTTCTTCCTCCTTGTGTCTCTGCTAATACCTAGGGCTTCGAAGTTCTCTGCCAGCTTCTCTATAGCCAACCAGCAGATGAATGACCAGAGAGGGTGTACATGATCTCACAAAAAATTTGTGGAGCCAGGCCTGGAAGTGGCATCCCTCACTCCCACACGCTTTCATTGGCCAGGACTAGTCACATGGTCTCTAGATGCACGGGGGTTGGGAATGCCATCTAGCTGGGCCCAGGGGAGCAGAACGCACAGATATTGGTGATCACACGAGTCTCGGTCTCAAACTCCTAACTGGTGTGTTCTTTTTAATGTTTTAGTTCATTCGCCTTGGATAGAGCATATAATGGCTGGCTCATAAATCCACACCAGGTTCCTCATCAGCCTGTGGTTGTTTATCACGAAATCATGTTCTCAAAGCTGCCAAGCCTCATGGGGCCAGGCAAAAGCTGAATGTTCTGCAGAAGAAGGAGAAGTGACCCCTCCCCAGTTCTATAACGTACGGTCAGTGGGCAGGGTGGGGAGAGGACCAAGCAGCCTTGTTTGGGCATCTCTCCCTCACCCTCCACCCTAGAACTGTATACCCCAGGTCACATTATAAGAACCATTTCTCCAGCTTTCATTGTTAACTCTCTTTTCTTACAAGAGTTCCAGAACTGTCTGTGGAAACACAGAAAGCACAGATACCTACATCCTGTCTCCTGGCCTGGAATCCTGCAACTCACCACCTCTCCCTGAAATGCAAAGTTGCCAGGTCATTCAAAGAGACCAAATCTTTGGGCTTATCTGCCTAAGCAGGCCACCAAACAAACCAGGACATGTCTGAAGTGCCTTGTTTAGGCTCAGCAAGGGTCATCTAATTAATTATATGTAATTCCCTTTGTTACAGACAGAGAAAAACATGAGCGAATTCATGAACGTGGCAAAATAAAATGGGGTGGATTGAAGAGCAGGGACACAGAACAGCCTACTTGAGCCTTGTGGCCACACAGTGATAATGGTGACAATATTCGGTGTTGAGAGCAAGCCAGGCTTTGGCATGGCAGACCCTGAGGAAAGGGCTGGTCTTAGAGATGTTCCTTAGGAAAGAGCAGCTGGCCTGCTGGTGTATACAATGTGCCTGAGTCCTTGGCAAAGAGACTTCAATTGAATCTGAAGTCTTTTGGGCTCCTTTGAAAATCCTAGTATTAATCCAAGTCGGTTATTACCACTGCATTTTCATTTCCTCTTCTCTCTTATGTTTATACGTCTTGTTGCCCACACTACTCCTGAATGGTTTACCTACAATTGTACACATGGACAACACAAATATTTTCAACCAAAGTGAGTTCACCTAACATCATTAACAGCCCTTTTGTTCATTCTGAGTGAGAGGAAAAATTCTCCAGTTCTTCACAAAGATCTTAACTGGGCTTGAACAGAAATATAATTTGATTTTCTCCTTTCATATGTATTAAGCATCATACCATGCTCGCATTTCTCTGGGGCTCAAACGATACTGATGGAATAATGGATGGAGGGATGCCCCACCTCCAGCTTCTCCTCTTTTCTTCTTTTGCCTTTTATTGTCCTCCTTCCACACCACTTCCCCACCTCCAAAAAAAAAAAAGGTGCCTCGTGAGTCAGTCAAAATTCACAATGGAACCCTTCTGAAATGGCCACATGGAGGCTGCCTTCTTCCTCCAAGACAGATCTCTCAACCAGCAGTCAGGCCTTTTCCTCACTGCCTAATGAAGCTTACAAGTTATTACAGACTTGGTCCAAGGCCTGATTCCTATTCATAAAACCCTGTCATCTTTGGACGAACTGTGCTGATTAAGGGCCAAGACGATACTGAAATGCTGGCTCGCCGGTTCACAGCAGTGGGAGTTTGGAAGTACAGGAGATGCCGGCTCCAACAATGCACAAAGACGTTCTGAGTACTCAGCATCACTGCTTCGGAGCCGTCTGTGGAAGCTGCCTCCATCCATTCCCTATGCTAACCTTTCCAAGCCTGGATCCTCATATGTTTATTGAAGAACACGTCTTGAGAGCTGCCCAATATCCTTATTGCAGATCTTTCGAAATACCACCTCTTCCAAGAAGCTCACTGACATTAAGTGGAAGTGAAGTGATGATCTTCCTTCCTGATTCTGCTGCCTTGGAACAGCATCTCACCGCAAGCGCCCACACTGCAACCAACTGTTTACTTCGTTCGTCTCCAGATGGGGTCTTTTTATCTATGAACGTGTTACTGTAATATTTTCTAGAACATAAATGGCTGAAGACATGAGAGCTGGCGCAGAAGGCATTAAAAAACTGGAACTTTGCCTTCGTTAACTTTGTATTTTCTGTAGGGCACAGTACATAGTAGGTGCTACACATTAGGTGGATGAATTCATTTAATGATGAGTCAGAATGATTTGCCCGCTGAAAGAACTTTGAGATGCTTCACCATAACCCCCACCTTCTTTCAGGGCTATTGAAGCTTGTGCCCATGTTTCAAAACAAAGTATATGTAACAGAAACCACTTGGACCTTAGATGAACAGTAGCCAAGCCGGACAAGCCCAGCTCTGAAGTGAGCAGTGGCAATCGTCCAGCCATTGATTTTTAAATTTTTTTAGTACGTGAACATTTACTGGAATAATGAGCTGCTGCCTCGATAGTGATTCCACGTTGCTGCTTCTTAGCCTCTTAGCTTCTACAAGATAATATTTTCTCTAACCGCAAACCACAGTGGTCAGAACCGCAGAACAATACACTGTAACGAGAGCAGCGTGCACCGTCACAGCATCTCTCAGAGTGATCCACCGACCACAGTCCGGGAAGCTGTGGCAGAAAGTATTGAGGGGCCCAGTCAGTATCGTGTGTCATACCCCCACTGGGGGCATTACGACGTACAGCTGTATAGGAGAGACTCTGAGAAGTTGGCCTGCTAAATTTCATCACAGAATTCTATTTTCATGGAATACCTGTCACTTCTGCCTAGAACCCACTTTAAGAAAGACATCTCTGCCTGAAGTTCATTGATTGTGTTTTCGTGCCTGTGGAACAAGGATTTGCAACCCACTGTATGTTTGCACCAGAAATGGTATGCTGGCCCTTCTTCCCTGAAAGGTGACCCTGACCATCTGCCACAGGAGTTACATTAGCCACATACTCGGCAAGTCAGGGCTGGCAGGTAGACCAGAAGGACTGGACCAGACCAGGAGGCCCAGAAAGTCCGAAGTTTGAGGTACAGCCTTGCTAAAGCCGGCAGTGAGGTAAGCTGCTAACCCCAGCCTGGGTTGAGTGTGCACTCATTACTAAGGACACAGCCACGTTTCATTGTTCAGGGATAGACTCTTGGCCAGTCACAGGAATGGCTGGCAGACCTGGAAGCACATCGGACACTTATGTCAGCGGCAGATCAGAGACAGGCACTATTTGCTGGTTTGGCTATTACTTTGAAATAGGTCCACAACCTGGCAGACTGCATGGGGAAATGGGCATAGTTTTCTCTATAAAATCCAAATCATCTCAGGGGTTATGTAGGCTTCTAGGGCAAAAATATGCCCCAGACATTGGCATGTGAAGCAGGTTTCCCAATCCTGGCTACAGGAAGCTGCGATGTCCTGTTGAATTCCCTGGTGTGGTCAGGTGCTAGACTGTTTTCCGGTGTGTGTCTCCCCTTCCCTCCAACCTTCTACCCTGTGTCCTTTCCCCATCAGTCAGCCTGATACCCAGCCTGCCCCAGAAATGAGGAAATCCTGCAGAAAGCTTAGAAATACATTAGAAAGTCAGTTCTTGGCTTTTGCTTTTCAACAGCCAAACCCTAGGAACAAGAAGAAACATCCAGGGCATGAAAAATAGATTTGGAAGAAAAGCTGATGAGAGGATATTGTTTCTCCCTATCCCCACTCTCCCATCCAACCTGGAATTTTCCCAGTGGGGAAATGGAGCAGAGAAGGGGTGCATGGACACCAATGGGTCCCAGAGGGGCACTGTGCCCTGCTCTCCAATGCAGACTGAGATTCAGCAAGGGCCAAGGGTGATGGAAGGATCTGAAACATGGGAGGGATTAGAGTGTGTAGATTTGTGAAAGTGGCAAAATGGCAGAGAAGATGTCTGCAGATTTTACTGAGCTCTCTGTGAGAGATGCTGGGTTAGCAGGTGCCCAAGAGTGGCACTAAATTCACAGAAAGAGTGAGCAGGGACGGGAGGGAACAAGGGGTCATTCAGCAGTAAATCAACAAGCAAAGCAACTAACCCACCACAATCCAACAATCTGAAAGTGTTATGAGGTTCCGAGTGGAGACCATGAGAAGTGCTTCGGGAAGATCTACATGATGTGGCAGAGGTGAGCCTGAACCTCTTTCTAGACCTCCAGCCTGGACATAGGTACTGGCTTCCTTGACCCCTACTGTCCCTGACAGATATCTATGAAGACCAGATGTGACTCTCAGGTGCTAGTACTACACAGGTTCTCAGGACCTTGGACAATCTCAAAGGGAGCGGTGGTGACACAGGAGGGATGCTGAATTTATTGAAATTCAATTTCCTCCTCCCCAAGAAGAGGTCTTATGATAGAAATTAACTTCTTCTGAAGAAAAGTTTTATTTCATGAACATTTTGTGGGCTCAGATTTATACTTATGCTAGAACAGATAGCAATTTAATCCTAAATTATACGATCATTTCTGTTCCAACAAGTTATTGATTATCATGCTGAATAGCGACAGAAAAAAGGGTACACAGCCTCACGGCACTCAGAGATAGGCACATGTAGAGTCATGGCGTCAAGAAACACTGAGTCATGGTGATGAGAAATGCCAAGTCACGGTCACAAGAAATGCAGTCACAGTATCATGAAATGCTGAGTCGTGGTGGAGAGAAAAGAAATGCTGATTCATGGCGACGGGAAATGCGGAGCTACAGTATCATGAAATGTCGAGTCATGGCGCCATGTAATCTGAGTCATGGTGACAAGAAATGCTGATTTGTAGTGCTGTGCAATGCTAAGTCATGGAGTAGAGGAATGGAATGCTGGTTCGTGGTGCCAAGAAATGTGGAGTCATCATCACGGGAATGGCATATCATTGTGAGATGAATGCTGAGTCATGGGTACAAACATGCTTAGTCATGGTAAGTATAATGCTGAGTGGGCAAACTTTTCTTATAAAGGCCCAGAGAGGAAACATTTTTGGCTTTGGTCTCTGTTGCTGTTACTCAACTCTGCCCTTGTAGGACAAAAGCAAAGACAAAGACAATTCATAAGCAAATGAGTGGGGCTATGTTCTGGTAAAACATTTACCCAAACAGGCTGGGTTTGCAGCCCACTGTTCTCACTAACACGCAGGGTCCTGGTCAGGGGCCTCTCTTGCCTGAACCTACAGGAAGTCTGACCCTTTCCATTCCACAGTCCCGCGACTTGAAACATTTCTAAAGCAGAGATTCAAAAAGAATAATATACCTTGGTGTTCATCAGCTAAATGCCACCCAATTTTTACAGTCATGATGAGGATGCCGGTTTTCCTGGATGTGTGACCTTGGGCAAGTCCTTCAACGCCTCTCAGCTTCAGTTCCTTCATTTGTAAAGTGGCCAACTTGCTCTACCTTGTTCCCTCATGGGATTGTTGACAAAGTCGAAATGACGATGAGGATGATAACACTTCTCATTTGCAAAGTGCTTTAGAGTGTTCCACACTGTTAACCAACCCATTTTCACGTGTATGCAGACAGTGAGGTGCAGAGTACGCAAGGAACTCGCTGGAGATTTCCAATTAGTAACCAGAAGAAACCAGGTCTCAAAACCACGTATCTTCATTCTCAATATAGGGCCTGTTTACTTCAATTATCTGAGATCTTCCTGTAGTGTATTCCAGTGCTTTCTGAAGTATTTTTTTTTCATCTTAAGCCCTTGACACTCTGAATTATAATTATCCTAATATTTAAACTTACCCCAGTCACTAGACATTTCTTACAACGTCCATGACACATTTGAGTTATTACTGTACACGCACCATTTATACCTATATCTTGGTTTGTGCCAATAGGAACAGAAAACATGCCAACTTTGTTAATTTCTCCCCATCTGCGCTTTTTCATCAGGCTGCCAATGAGTGAGTTCACTGCCAGCCTAGCAGTGAATTACATAAACATTGCTTCCTCTATTATCGTTTCCCCTAAAAATGACTCTTACCTGTGCAGGTTCAACATGTACTCGGAGGCGGACATTCAAGAAACTTGCCTCTGCTTGATGGGTTTCCATGACTAGATCTGATGCTGCCTCCTTTGTTCCCCGTGGCTGTTTACCACGTGGCATCCATTTTCTGATTGTGAATGCCAAGTCCAAGATCAATCTCTCTCATTTCAGTGGAATTACAATTTATCAAATAGCTCTTGAATCGGAACTGTTTGACTTCTAAGGTTTAGAAATGTTTTGCATTCCACTCGCTTTTGTGCTAAAGGGGGGTAATAACAACCGTGTCCCTCACTCATTACAAACGTGGTTTTTCTGACGTTTTCAATCCTACGGGCTCTCATTTTCATTATATTTACGTTTAACTCTTCTCTCTCAATGTTTTGCCCTTTCTCACCTAGATTTGACAATAATTTTTTAAGATTTTATTTATTTTACTTTTAGAGAGAGGGGAAGGGAAGGAGAAAGAGAGGGAGAGAAACATCAATGTGTGGTTGCCTCTTACACGTGCCCCCTACTGGGGCCCTGGCCCACAACCCAGGCCTGTGCCCTGACTGGGGATCAACCTGGAGACCCTTTGTTTCACAGACCGGCACTCAATGCACTGAGCCACACCAGCCAAGGGCAGATTTGACAATTTTAATCTTATAGAGCTGTGCTCCCCAGCATGGTTACTACAGATCACATATGGCTACTTAAATTTAAATTAATTAAATTTGAAAGCTTACTTCTTCTAGCCAAATTTCAAGTGCTCAGTAGCTCATGTGACCATGGCTATATTGTATGTGGAAGCCCAGATATGGGACATTTCTGTTGTCACAGAATGTTCTATTGGACAACCCTATGTATGGATTGAGACACCAATTTTGACAAACTTCGTGATCTGGTACGAATTCTTGTGAGAACTGCTCTTGACCTCCCTACTTCCCTCCTTTAAACCACCCACACCAATATGAGGACTAAGACCAAGATTGTCAGCAATTACAGGTATCATTTGCTGACTGCACACCATGTGCCACACACTGAGCTAAGCCCTTATTGAATCTTTATAGTAAACTCATTTTATTACCAAGACATTTGGAAACTGAGGCCCAGGGTCACAAACTAAGAGGTAGATTTGATATTTGAACCCAGGTCTTTCTGGCTTCAGATCCCAGCTCTTAGACTCTCAGCTACACCAAGTCAGCATCTTTATCTTCCTCCACTCTCAGCTCTGATGTGGGTTTGACCAGGCAACCTGGGTTTAGGGCCAAAGCTGGTCATCATGCTATCGGGGTACCCTGCTAAAGCAAGGGTGGAGCTGGGCCTGAGCAGGCAGCATGAATTCTCTGGGCGGGGCTATCCCTTCATCCCAGGCTGAGTTCTTCCCAGGCCAAAACGAAAGCAGCATCCCTCATAACACAACCACTGAGCCCTTCCTCCCTCCCTTCCTTTCCTTCCTTCCTTCCTTCCTTCCTTCCTTCCTTCCTTCCTTCCTTCCTTCCTTCCTTCCTTCCTTCCTCACTTCCTCCCATTATTTTTTAAAGATTTTATTCATTTATTTTTAGAGAGAGGGGAAGGGAGGGAGAAAGAGAGGGAGAGGAGCATCAATGTGAGAAATAAACGTAGATCAGCTGCCTCTCGCACGCGCCCCAACCAGGGATCAAACCCACAACCCAGGCATGTGCCATGATCAGGAATTGAACCAGCAACCTTTCTTTTTGCAGGACGACAGCCAACCAATTGAGCCACGCCAGTCAAGGCACCACTGAGGCTTTTCTGAATACTTTTCCACTAGAAAAGCCCAAATAAGAGTAACACTAGTGGGTCTATTAGAACTTGTGAGTAAAATCTGACATTAACCATAACAACTGGATGTGTGGATGGCTGCTTCTTCTTTTCTTCTAATCTTCCCTTTTTTTTTCTTTTGGAAAGCAATTGTTTCATTGCATAGGTCCCATGTGCCAACTATCACTACAGAATTGGTTTCAAAAACTTTCTCTGGACCAACTCTAGGAGACTAACTGCTGTGACTCGTTCAAAGCCAACAGTCCCTATGTCTGCCCAGAATGCTGAGTTTTACTTTGAAGCTTAAATTGAGTTTTGTTTTTAATGCAGAGTAGATAGCAGGAAATTGCATCTCTAGGAGGCAACCTAGCAGTTCTCTTTAGCTCGTTATGAAAACTATGATTCATATCAGTCATAGATTTTTTACTAAATTTTCTTTCCTAGCATTCCTTTCTCCCTTCTCTTTCTTTCACATGAGTCCCTGAAACATGGCTTTTCAGTGGTCAAGACCTACCCTATCTATCATTGCTTTTTAAATAACTCATAAATTTGCCAAAGTGAGTAAATCTAAACTGGAATAAGTAGAGCAGAGTTCTCCCCCAGATGAGTTTTTACAGAAAACATGCTGAACTCAGGATGTGGGGAGATTCCCTTGGAATCAGACAGTGCCATGTGGTCTTTGGCATCTGATCGGGCCTCCTCAAACCTACGTTGAAAGGAAAGATGAATGGATGGCAGAATGAGACCTTCATGAACCTCCCTCCCAGGGAGGTTCAAGAGAATTCTCTTGAACCTGAATATGGTATTTCAGATCCAGTCATTAGATCATTTACTAAGTATCCATCTGGCATATCAGACCTTTCGAGTAATTAGCAATAATGAGTAAGAACACAAGAGCAGACCAGTTAAAAAGTCTCTATCTAATAGTCATATTTCCAAGTTAACAATTGTAAGATACTAGTCAAATTCTGTCCATGATCAAGAATAAAAAACACCTATTGAGCCCTGGCCAGGCAGCTCAGCTGGCTAGAGGATTGTCCCTGTATACCAACGGTGCAGATTCGGTCCCCAGTCAGGGCACAGACAAGAATCAACCAATGAATGCATAAGTAAGTGGAACAAATTGATGGAATAAAAAACATCTATTGAGAAAGCAGACTTGAGATCATGCCATCAGGACTGGACCGAACTGCATGAGTCAGAATGGAAATTCACTAGGTCCACAGACAGAGTGAATAGTGTAAGATAATAAGATGTGAAAGAGTCAGAACCAATGGGCTGGAACATAAGAGAATCATGTGGCCAAAGCTGAGTGTCAAGATTCAGGCAAAATTGTTACTAGATTTAATTATGTTAAGTGTGCTACAGACTTCAAGAGTCATGGACCATGTCTACTTTTATTTTTCAATCCTCACCTGAGAATATGTTTATTGATTTTACAGAGAGAGGAGGCGGCGGAGAGAGAGAGAGGCATGGATGTGAAAGATAAACATTGATTGGCTGCCTCCCATACGTGCCCTGACCAGGGATCAAACCTGCAACCTTTTTGATGTAGGGGACAACACTCCAACCAATGGGACCACCTTCCGACCTGCAGAACCACCCGGCCAGGGTGGACCACGTCTATGTTTACCTCCCGTTGCACCTCCAGCAACAGGCAGCACCCGGCATATAGCAGGCATTCAGTAAGTGTTTTCTAAATTAATGAACCAACAAACACATGAAGTAAAATTTTGTTTTCTATGCTTTGTCACAGTTCTGCTTCTCTCAGTCAGTATCTCCAAGGTGGCCTCGTGTTTCCGCTCCCCGTCAAACCTCGATTATGTGGGGACCCTTTCCCTGTGAGCCAGTTCATTTCATTAATCTATTTGTGCTGGGCCCGTAAATGCAAGTAAGTGTACGGGAATGAGTGTGCCCACGCCTTGTAACCCCATTTTCACTTTAACATCATGGCTAAGAGGGAGGACACTGCATTAGAATGTGCCACTAACAGCTGTAAGACCCTGAGCAAATCGCTAGACTCTCCAAGCCTTGGTTTCCTCATCTGTACATAAGATACGTCCATCCTGCAATGCCTGCCTGAAAGCATAGTTGCGAGCACTCAGGGAAATGATCCAGGTCAGGTGCCTGGCACAGTGCCTGGTACACACAGAGTACAGGGCAACCCTACAGTTCTCAGAGTGGGTGCCCATACTCCAGCATGAACATCACTAGCAACACGTTAGAACTGCAAGTTCTTGCTCCCACTCCAAACCTACTGAATCAGAAGCTCTGGGCGTGGGGCCCAGCAATGTTTGTTTTAATAAAATTTCTAGGTGAGCCCTGCCTGGTATGGCTCAGTCAGTTGGGTGCCATTCCACAAAACAAAAGGTAGTGGGCTTGATTCCCGGTCAGGGCGCATGCCTAGGTTGTGGGTTCAGCCCCAGTTGGAGCATGTATGAAAGGCAACCGATCGATGTTTCTCTCTCGCACTGATGCTTCTCTTCCTCTCTTTCTCCCTCCCTTCCCCACTCTAAAAGCAAGTAAGTAAGATCCTTTAGAACAAGGAGATTTCTAAGTGATTCTGATGCAATGAGCCCAAGTTTGAGAACCACTGCCGTGAACATCAGCAGTCACAGTAACAGCTAGCATTTAGAGTATGATAATGTACTGATGTTGTTGTTATTTTGAAGGGCCCACGTAGAACACTTTAGTTCCGTTGTTGATTTTGTTTGCTTGTTCATTCTGTTGTTTTCAAACCAAGTTCTGAGAAGCTTTTTGGGGCTGATGGAGATACACGGGAGACCATCACAAAATGTGAGGGGCAGACCAGACACAAAGATCTAAGCTCTGTTCCAGTGAGGGAGCCCCACTTATTGGCTTTGTGCACTTTGCTTCCATTCCATGTTAGGTTTGCTTCGCAGAAGGTTCTGCTCTGAGATAAGTCTTGAAGATCACGGCCTTGACGTCAGGGTCTACCTGACTTCAGAGCCGTGCCCAGCATGCCGATGGGAATTAGGCCAGACTGTGGGGGAGGGGTGGGGGGGAGCAGATTCTCCCAGGCTGTCACCACACAGGATGATTAACGCTGGCTCTGCCTTCAGAGCCAAACTCCACAAGCATTCTTTGGAACTGTGCTGGGAACCTTTGTCACACGTCGTGCCACTACTGCCTTGTGAGGTGTCACATTTCTCTGCTTTCCAGAAGAGAAAATGAAAGCACAAGGAGGGTAAGAAAACGTGTCCAAGGTCACACAGCTTGTGCGGCTGGGACTAGAAGCCAGATCACCTGACATGGAGATTTGTCATTCTCTAAGAGTGGCCGCTGGTCTCCCTTCAGCAGGTGAGCTCCCCAGGCAGGGAAACCACCCATGGGGGTGCTGGGGAACCCTGCAGGCATGTTCAGATCGGAGCTCTCAGCCTCGCAAGTAGAAGGCAGCTGGCTTTTGCTCCACCGTTTGCTTAGCACCAAGGCCTGGGACAACTGTTTTTGTTTTTTGTTTTCTAAAATGAGTCACTGTCACCAGGAATTAGAAAGTCCCCATTCAGTGGGGTTATTCCCTTTTTGCCCAATTAGCCAGGCTTGGAAGATGATCTCAACATACCAGATTTGCAGTAGTGAGCTGAGGGTCCGAGAATCTCAATCTCTACCTTACAACCGTGCCAGTTTTATCGTATGGTCTTAAGCAAGGCAAGACTAACCCTCCAGGCCTTGGTCCAATACCTAACTACGTGGCCAAGCCTGTTACTTATCATCCAAGGTGGACTTTGAAACCGAGTTAGATGATACTGAGAGATCTTTGAGCTCCTTGCAAAATTGCATTAGATAAATATTTTGTCATTGACTGGAGTGTTCTTTATTCACTTATTAACCCATTTCACAAACGGTTATTGACCACTCACCGTGTGCCAGGCCTTGTGCCAGTGATGGAGGACACAGCTGTGAATGGGACACATGTGCCACACATGGTACTGAGCATTACACACAAATTAGTCCACTCAGTTCTCCCAACAGTCCCACCAGGTAGAAATAATGATCTCCATATTACAGGAGAGGAAACTAAGGCTCAGAAAGTTTAAGTAACTGGCTAAAGTAGAGTTCACTGTTATTGGGTGGCAGGGTCTGCCTGACTTCTGGTAGGGGTCTAGCCATGCTCTGGGCCTCTGCTGTAGGCATTTATGTACATCACACACGCATACAAGAAGCATCCCTTTTACCGTGCCTGGAAGAATATCTGACCTGTAGTGAGTTCTTAGTAAATACTCATTAAGTAAGTATACCCATCTGGGTTAAGTGAAAACCAGAAGGCCCGGAAGAGGAGGTAACTGAGGGTCATAGAACCTGAAGTGATCACTCTGAGGGGCGGGGGCAGGAGCGAGGGAGCCCCACGCAGCAGCAGCCCAAGAACAGGTGCAGGAGCAGAGGGATGCTTGGCACTCTCATTGGGCTGCTGAGAAGCCCCAGTGCTGGGTGCTGTCCCTGCCACCGGTTTTCAGGGAGCGGCAGTGGGGATATTGGAAGAGAGGGCTGACACTCACATCTCTCCCAGCTATTGTCACAGAAGGACGTCTGTCCATCAGGGGCTGGTCCATCACACAGACTGGAAGCTGTGTCCACCTGCGTGGCTTAATAAATAAATAAAATCTTTCAAAAAAACAAACCTCAGTCTTCTCATCTGTCAACATGGCAGGGATAATAATAAAAATACAGGGTGGGGCAAAAGTAGGTGGCAGTTGTTTGTATGGGAAATAACACAAGAATAAACGGCGTTTCATGTGCTCCTGGCTGTAAACCTATGTTTTTCCACCTTGTGTGCCTGCCTTCTGGGAATTAAACTAGAAACTGTGCAAAAAAGTGTGCACACGTTGAAATCTCCCAAGTGAATAAGGGGCCTGGGCTCTGCCTGGGCAGAGGTTTGCAGTCAGGGTGACAGGATGGCCGGAATTATTCAGGAGTGGCAAGGGCTTCCCTCTCCCCGTGAAGCTGGGAGCAATGGGAGCTAAAGGCAATATGTGAAGGGAAGGGCAAGTTGATAACCTCAGAGACCATCAGGACAGTTCAGACAGAGGACAAGCAGGGAGCAGTGTCAGGATTACGAGGAGGGAGCTTTGATAAGGCGCCAGGGAAGCCAAGGGGTGGGAAGAGTCGATTAGACACTGCGGTGGTTTAGGTACATAGAAATTGATTCATGTGAAGAGCACGGGAATCCAGGGCTTGGATGCCCCCCACAGCTGGCTCTGAGCCCCCCCTGCATCTTGTTAATGGAACCCCTCTTCACACCGCCCATACATCTTAGGAGACTCCTCTTCCCATGTGACACCCCACGCTCTGTCAGACCCCTCTACCCCGCTGCCTGCTTGGCACCTCCACTTGGATGTCGAATGGGCATCTGAAAGGGAACCTGTCCAGCTCTGAAGTCCTCTCAGTTCCTCCAAGCCCAGCTCCACACACAGCCTGCCCACTGCAGCCTCACTCTGACTGTTCTGCAGGGAACCGAGACTACAGAAGACAAGAGTAACCTCACAGGACAGGCTGTAAAAGATGCAAAAATCCAGACTAAAGTGTAGAGAGTAAAAGCTGACATTCTCGCCTCTCCCTACAGGTAACTCCTGGGAACAGTTGAACACAGTCTCCTGGACCTGGACCATGCACCTACTCACAAAAATGAAAATATATTGACATTAGTTTGATGGAAATGCTATTGCCTTACCTGGCTTGTTCCCTGACTTGCTCTTTTTGAGTAACCACACCTAGTAGCATTGTTTCTGTATCAGAACCTGTAGAGCTACCTGCAATCACCTGCCCACAACCTTTCTGCTATTGATGAACTGTTAGGGTATTTCCTTTCCACATTTTAATATGATGGGCGATACTACAATGACCATTCTTATCCATATGCACAATCATTTCTTCGGGATAGGTTCCTAGAAGTGAGATTGTGAAGTTAAAGGGTTTACACATCAAAAGATCTTTTAATGTGGCTGAATTAATGTATATTCCCACCAACACTGTGTGATGCTGCACATTATCAACCCTTTAAAAATTTGGTGACAATGAGCCCTGGCTGGTGTGGCTCAGTGGATTGAGCACCAGCCTGCAAACCAAAGGGTCACTGGTTCAATTCCCAATCAGGGCACACGCCTGGGTTGCAGGCCAAGTCCCCAGTGGGGGGCATGTGAGAGGCAACTACACATTGATGTTTCTCTCCCTCTCTCTCCCTTCCCCTATGTCTGAAAATAAATAAATAAATAATCTTAAAAAAAAAATTTGGCGACAATGAGGTGTCCTGATTTGCAGTTTCCTGATGACTAGAGAGCTTGAACATATCACTATATATTTATTGGCCGTTTAGAGTCATTTTTCAGTGAATTGCCTCTCTCTACTCTCAGCTCATTTTCCTGTTGGATTATTTATTCCAAATTAATAATGGGAAATCTGAGGACTGGAGAGATTAAGTTAGTTGGCTTGAAGTCTCACAAGTTTCTTGAAAATGCACACTCTCCCCTACCAGCTCTGTTATTCTGCCTTCTCAGGGATGGTTAGGGTTAACAATGAGTGCACACCTAAAGGCTGCATGAGGAAGCTAGCAGGGCTCACCTGCGTAGGCGTGGCCCTCTCTGCTTTTCCCTGAAGCAGCCCAGCTGTACACTGTGGCTCCCTTCTGGGGCTAGGCCCACGGAAGTCCCTGGGGAAGGCTGGAAGGCCACCTGGACGGCCACCATGACTATTGTGCTAGGCTGGCCCTGGCTGCTTGTTCTACAGCATCAAACAATCACAATGCTCCTAAAGACAGGCAGCCAGAACTAAATAACCACCTCTGGCTTATGGCCATTTCTGTACTTAAGCCAATGAAGCTAGACAGCCCTTGGCTTTTAGAGCAATTCATTCTCCAAAATCCAAACCCCAGGCTGCTCCCTGAATTTGGCAGAGCCCAGCTGTGAACAAAGGGAGCTCACAGGCAGCTGCCGTCCACTCGCCTCACATCACGCCAGGGCTGCCCTACCTTTGTGTGTGGCAGAACAACCCCTTTCTTTCGGAGAGGTTTGCAGCCCTGCCCTTCGGTGTCTGTTGGGGCTGCTTCTCAGCAGGCCAGAGTGCCTGACTGTGTGAGGAAAGCCTTTTCTATAAATAGAAGCCCTTTGAAGGGTTCCCACTGGCTGGTAGGCCCAGCAGCATCTGCACCATGTTATACATTCTGTACAGGATGGGCTGTGGGCCCAGGGGCAAGGAAAATCTCAGGGGAGAAGCCGATTTGCTGGAGGGCAGCTGTTCAAATCCAAGAGCCTGGGGCCAGCACACAGCAGCACCAGGTGCAGCCCCTTCTGCAGATGGCTGTGGCTGGCTTCACCGGGAGGCAGGCAGCTCAGAGGTGGCTTCTTTCTTTCTTTTTTTTGACTGGCTTGTAAATGAACCTGGTTTTTTTATCCCTTCATACTCACTCACGCTGGTTCCAGTTGTGTCTTTGTGCCCAGGTCACCCTGACTTCAGGCTCCCTGAGCTCCACACAGACCCTGCTGGGAGAAGTGGCTCCAGGTGCAAACTGGTCCCAACCAGAACCCAGTTCTGCCACCCAGTGGCCTGGCTTTGATAAAGTGTCGGAGCTCCAACACAGCTCTCCAACCCAAATCCCTGTTCCCATCTTTGGAAATGGGAAGAGCCACTCACTCTTCCGTGGGGTCTGCAACAGAGGAGTCTGTGGTTGGGGTGACTGTACCTGGTAACCAAACCCACTCGCATTGCCATGAGGGGGAAGGGCAGGTCCGCCACGGGAAAGGGTGTCAGGGCAGCGTGAGAAGGGAGGTGAAATTAGCATCCACAAGTAGGGAATGAGCACCTATGACATCGAGTAACTGGAAAAGAAAGGAAGATGGGAGCGAGAAACACACAGGGGCTCTGGGGACAATGAATCTCAAAGGCCCCTTGTGCCAATGGCTCCCAGGGAGTCAGTGACCCAGCAGGGGTGGACTGGCCGTGTGAGGCCTTCAGGAGCCCTCCCCACCCCCTTGGCGACCATGAAATCGTGGGGCCCAATGGAGGATGGTGAGTATCATGGACAATTCTTCTAAAGAGAGTATGTTGGAAAAGAGGCCTTAAGAGTTCCAGGGTCCCTGTGACTTTGAGAACAGGTGACAGGGGGCTGGATGTTTACAGTTCTACATGTGGAAACCAAGGCGCCTTTATACTATAGACTGAATGTTTGTGTTCTCCCCACATCCCTAGCTGGAAACCTGATCCTCAAGGTGAAGGCATTTGGAGGTGTAGCCTTTGGAAGGTGAGTCATGAGGATGGAGCCCTCACGGATGGGTTAGTGCCCTTAAAAGAGACCCCAGAGAGCTCTCTAGCCCCTTCGACCATGTGAAGACACACAACCCAAGAAGCAGACTCTCACCAGACAGTGAATCTGCTGGTGTCTTGATCTTAGACTTCCACCTCCAGACCTGGGAGAACCTGGTTTCTGCTGTTCCTAAGCCACCCAGTCTGTGGTTGGAGCAGCCCAAGCTCACGAAGCCCCGTTAATGAAGCAACGTCGCACCAGTGTCACGGCACTGCCTGGGAGGCAGACTGGGCATTTTCCTGCTCCCAGGCCATCCTGCTGGACGAAGCCGTTTGGGAGTCTCTCCAGAGACAGTGTGTCAGCAGGCGGCCTTGGAAACCAGCACCTGCCACCAGAAACTGGGTATTTCTTGTCTGCACCCGCCTCCGTCCTGGGTTGGAAATCATGCAGAAAGCATGAGGGGCCGCAACACATGTTTTTGTCTTCCCACCAGGATGTGGCTAAGGCTGTGTCCGATTTATGACTTTCCTATCTACTGATGACACTTGCTGGAAGGTCATTCGGGGGTGACACGGGGTGGGGGGGGCACAGAGACCTGTGCTGTTCACCCACTCCTGTTCCCATCTGCCGGTAAAAACCACTCAGAGCAGTGGCCAACTTTGGGGACTCCCGCCCCTTTGGTCAGTGGCTGAATAGAAGATGAATAAAAACTGAAAGAGCTATCACCAGGGAAGCACCCTCATTGGTGACAGCACCCTGGACCACACACCCAGGGCCTGGCAGCCTCCTACGGGCAGCCTCAGGGCCAACACTGGCAGGCAGTGGCAGCCAAGTGCCACGTTTGGCGGGTAACCACTGGGCCTGGGCGCTGACAACCAGCTACCATTCTGGAGTTCTGCAGTGTTAGCAAACACTGGGTAAAGCCAGAAAGGAGAGAACCAGGTGTCACTGAAGATGAATGAGCTTGTGAGACACAGGAGACACCCCGAGGACCACCCCTGAGTGGTTGGGAGGACTCTGAGGAGGGTGGAAATCCCCAAGGTAAGCGTCAGAGCCAGAGAACCGTGACCTTGGGTCTGCAGTTAGTTCTCTTCTCACCCCCAGGCTGGTTTGGGGCAGATGGATGACATCAGTCACTCCTTCTTCAGAGGGTGGGAAAGGGCATTAGTCACCCTGCCCAAGAGGATGACTCCCCTTGTGCCTGCCTCCCTGTCACATCACTGCTCCAAAGTGGAGCACACTGCGGTGCCACATGAACAGTTCTATTTCTAGAGGATTCACAAAAGTGCCATTGTCTCAACAACAGACTAACAGATGAAGGTCACTGTACTTTCCACCCCAACCCACACCCGTGTCACAGCACATCTGTAACACTCTCTGTCCCCCACGGGCAGAACCATCACCAGGAGATGAACGCGGAGCAGCTAGCAGCATGCCTGACTCCGCGTCTGTTTTCTTTTGTTGAGTCCTGTCCTGAGTCACCAACACTGGCTTCCAAATGGAATTTTCAGATCGCGTGGCAAATTTTGCTTGCATGCTTCTAGGGCTGAAGAGTGCAGGGTTGGAGCAAGGTTTGAAGTCCCCCCAGGGAAATGCTTTCCTGCATTAGGCAAAGGGGCTGGCCGGGGTCCTGAGGAGACAAAGTATGTGGCTGGGCTGGATGAGTCACGAGCACCGAGCAAGCTGACACTTTGGCTTGCTTCTGGCTGGCAGATCTTTTTCCAAAGCTTGCAGGGTGTGTATGGGGAGATGCCTCTGCCCAGCACGCACTGGTTTGTTTCCAGCATGGCTTGAGTTTTACACCAAGTCACTAACATGATCTCACTTTTTGTAACCCGTTCCAGGGGTCACTGGGGAGCAGACCAGGCTCAGAAATAGTCTTTGAAGGAAGCTGACATCAAAAGACATCAGGATAGGTTAGCTCTATCACTGTCGTCCCCTCCTCAGCCTACACCATACGAGCCAGCTTGTAAAAGGCACAGCTATGTACTATGTATTTTTCATACGGGGATTTTTCTCTGAATACTAAGTATGAAAGCCAAGGCCACTTGCAAATATGAAGCCCAGGCTACTGACATAGTAGTATTGCCTAGTAAAGGATGTAATTATATCACCATATGACACTTAGATGAGCTTTGAGCTCCCAAGTGCTCAGTGTCCGGCAAGGTTTGGAGAGAGTGGAGGGAGGTGGGTGTGCGAAGGGAAAGGCAGCTGGAGACAGCCCTCACGAGGGTGCGTTCAACTTGAAATCTGACAGCAGAGTGAGACTTGAGGGGGGACTCTGGCTCCTATAGTTTCCAGTTATCAGATTAACATTCTCACAACAGGGAGTATTGGAGCCAGGAGCTGTGAAACTGACACTTTCCTGCCCAATTTAAAGTTGATTCTTTACAACGGCTGGTGTTTTTTGGCCTCTTGCAGCGCAGGGCCCAGAGCAACCCCTGACACTTCGGAGCAGGAGAAACGAAAGGTTTGAAGACCAAGGCCATGTGCGAAACAAGAGTCAGATCAGGAAAGCTAACTTCTCTTCTGGCATCCATACAGCGCTGTGTTCTTTGGAGAGCTGACACGTTCAAAGGTTAACTTCAACTAGCCGCTTCCGCTCTCCTTCCTCTCCTGGGAGCAGGGTTCAGAAAACAGAAAAGCATCATTGCTCCTGGGGTTTGGCACGTACCCTCTCCCTGTCACCGCTCACCAGTAAGCCCACGTGCATCTGCCAGGACCAGGGGCTCCGCATCACAGGGATGTAACGATGACACCAGGATGTCGGAATCAAGGCCGGCAGGCTTGGGCACCAGCACTTCCTACAGGACACGGATATGGCCGGCTGCTCTTGCCCTGCGTCTGTGGAGGTGACAGTGGCAGAGATCATCCAAACCAACTGTGAGCTTCCAAGTGAACTCAATTTGCCTTTGAAGCGTGTTCTCCAGTTTCCACACACTCCCTCCACACAACGCCATTCTAAGACAAGCCTGATAATTGTACAGCCATGGTGGGGTCCTGAGGGTGGGCACTGCTGCCTCGGCCCAGGGGTGGGAAAGGAAAGTTCTAGAAGGCAGGCTGGGAGTGTTTGGATGGTTCAGGGAGCTACATGGAGATGGGAGCTCTGGATTCACAATGGTGAGTCTGCTGCCCATTACTCGCCGTGGGCAGCCGGGGAGAACTCTCTTCTTGCTCTCAGGCCCTGGTCTGACTAAGGGTGAATTTTGGCTCCTGGTTATTTCAGGGTGAGCTGGGATAAGAGCTCTTCATCTCGAGGAGTCTGTCATAGCCTCTTCTGTTATGAGAAGAGTCTGTAGTGGCCTTGTAAAGGGCCATTCAGGGGGCAAGACCTGGGGCAAAGGGCACAGAAAAGAGCACACACTGGTTTTCTGGTAGCCTTTCCCCACTTGAGGGTCCCCGTTTGCTAGTGACCACATTATGACTCAGCTCCTCCGTTTTTTTGTTGGACAAAAAGAAGCCCTTGGGAGCTCCCAAGGCTGCCTCTGGGCTTCCCTGTGGTCTCCAGAGCCCGTGAAACCTGCGGTCATCTTGGGCCCTGGAGCCCCCACTGGGTGCTGACTCATTTTAGGGGCTCCCACTACATCAGTTCTGGCCGGGTCTCCTACAGATGCTCAAATCCTTCCCCGACACCCCTGAGCTGTGCAGGCCTAGGGGAGCCTGCTTTGGGCTCCTGCCCTGGGTACCCTGCAGCCGGGCTGGAAGTCGCAGGTTCAACAAAGCCTGCTGGCTCCTAATCAGCAAGGCCCGGGCTGCCTCCGCACACAGAGCAGATGAAATGTCCTCTCTGGCGTTTCCCCAGCCCTTCGAGAGCGAGAGCTAAATGCCACGCTTCATCGATCAGTCAATAAGTCGGGTTTATTGAACTGACAGTGTGCACAGGGGGGTGGGAGCTGTAGCTTTCTATGATGATGATAAGGGAGGAAAATATCCACCTGAGTCAAACGGGAGTGTTTGTATACAGGAAAGGGACGCTGCCCCTTCCGCTGCGTTCAACTGGGCTGCCCGCCCCCCTCCCGCCCTTCTAGAGGTCAGCCAGCACTCCCTCACTCCCAGGAAGTGGGCGGCCGCCTGCCCAGAACCAGAAACCCCTTTCTTTATGCGGTGCTGACCTCTAGAGGCTTCCAATTAAAAAGCATCCCAAAGGACCAACTTAATTTTACTGCGTTTCTAAACCTGTGCTATTGCCCTATTTTCCTAGAAAATAAGGAATAAATGTCTCTGCTTCTTTACATGTGACCTGATAGGAAATGCCCATCTTATTTTTTGGCTGCCTAATTACAGCTTGCCCAGGTTTTTATAAATGTCATTGTTTTCTTCCCCAACAAGCAAAAACGGTGGGCCAGAGATAAAGTAGGTAAAGTATTTGCCTACTATGGAACCGAGAGGAAAAGTTAGAGCGTCAGCCACTTCAGGACAAATCTGCTCCTGAGCAGCAAGGCCCAGTTTCCAATGTGCCGACGGCCAGGACAAAAGGAAGGACCGAATGTTTGCTCACCCCCCTTCACCCAGTTTGGCAGGGCGAGGGCAAAGCTCTGCGCCTGGCTTTCCTGCACACCCACAGCAAGTCCTTGCTTGAGCCCAGGGCAGGGCCCAAACACTGGGGAGTGGGCTTTGCTTTGTTTCACTTTAACCCATTCATGTCCACCATGAACCCTGGGGGCAAGGAGGTGTCCCACCTGACCTGGCTTGACTATGGAGGTGAGACTCATCCCCCTAGGAAATGTTTACTACAACCCTAAATCAAATGCCCCAGAGCTTCCTAGTTTGTTGTTTTTTATGCCATGTTATCAATCGCAAAGAGAAGGGAATTGTGGGGAGTCAGAAGAAAGAATTCAGCAATGTCAGCTTTGAGGCCACTATTTTGGCGGGGGGGTTGTTATTTCTGAAAGGCGTCCCAGGGAAGATGGGTTCAAAATCAGAGCAATTCAGTCCTGCAGGCATCCGGCCACGAGCCCTGGTCTCATGGGGCAGTGTTTTCCGTGTAAACTTCGCTTCCACCCTTCCTACCCCACTCGCCAAGGCGACATCCATCCCCATGCTGCTGGTGCCTGGAGAAGACTTGGAAATCAGTCTGTAGTCTCATTTTCACAGATGAGGAAACCAAGATGGGGGTAGGGGAGGTGACGGATCCATCATCACACAACCTCGACCACAGCCAGCCGATTTCAGAGGCCCTGCAAAGGCCAAGCGCGGGTCTTTCTAACACCCAGCCCCTGTTTGAAGAAGCCAGTCTGTATTTTTAAAGGTTTACCTGTGAGTGATCAAATAACAGCAACAAGGGATCCCCCCACCCCCTCTCCGCACGAAAGGATTTGTCTGGGGGAGACCACGCTGCCACCCTGCCGAGGTCAGAATCCCACCGAGCAAGGTGTGTGACCCTTGCCCCCACAGCCCACCCTTGGCACGATCTCTGACGACAGCCATGGGGAAAACAAAGAACCATAAATTACGTTACCTGAAATACACACACACAGTATACCGTGCCCATTAAGGCAACCTCAAATCTAATTTAACAGTCTATGGAGACCTTTTCATTTGAGGGAAGAAACTTACTCTTAATCAAATAATGGACTTACCACCAACTTCCAGATTTATTCCTTAAATGCCATTGTTTGCCGAATAACAGTAAGTGGGGGGGAAATTGTAGGGAAAAATGTATCAATGCCATGATAGAATGACCACAGATTTTTCAGTGGTGTTACGAAGGAGTCCTAAGGATGATAGAAACAAAATAGGCTCTTCACATATAAACCTAGAGGGCTAGTTTGAAGAGTGGAAAATTCCTGAATCCCAGTGACAGCATCAGAAGAGATGCAATCAGGTCTCAGAACACATCAATTATTAACATTTGAATCACATCAGCGGTTCCTATAACCACCTCCCCTGTCTTTCTCCCCCCTTGCTATGGCCCCCAGAGCCACCAGCCCCAACAAAGGCAACCCCCAAACTTGCCAAATGGTTCTTCTTCCCTGTTCCTCGATTTTGTCAAAAGCCCAGCCATGCAGGGTGCAGGGAGTAAGAAAGAGGCAACAGTCAGCAGTGTTCGGAAGGCTCTTTAATAGCAAGCGTATGGTAATTACATGGTTGGATGAGACCCTCTCTCTCTCTCTCTCTCTCTCTCTCTCTCTCTCTCTCTCTCTCAAGGAGCAGATGTGGACAGGGTTCAGGTCAGGATTCACACCGCTGGAAGCATCTAACAAAGGGCAACAATGTTTGGCAACCCATTTCACAGCTTTGTCATTTGCAAGAGATTTCTTTGAAAGGAAATGTAAAGGCAAAGAAAGGATACACACCGTGCATGAAATGTTTTGTGGTTTTTTGTTGTTTTTTTTTTGCCTAAGAAACGCCCCCCCTCCCCAAACCCCTCCTTGCTTTTGCTTCTCAGTAGACCCTGAACTGCTCTCACACACAAATTAAGCCTGGTTCACGGACAGGTTTGGATTTGTGTACAATTGACGATTTACTTTCCCTCCTGAAAAGCCGCCACGTGTACCGAGTACAGCCCCTCTCTTCCTCTGCCCAGCTACCAGAAGGTACTGAACGTAAAAAATAAATCTGACGAAACAAAAGAGAAAGCCAGGGAAAGGCAGTTTTATAAAGAACAGGCCGTCAGCTTTCCTCTGCGGTACTAAACAACTTGAATTCACAGTTCTCAGTAAATTAAATGTTTATCTTCATGTGGCCTGGTGCCTGCTTTGAACTGTATATGCCTCTTAGGCTTATAATGCTTTAAATGGGCTTTCTAACACAAAATGGCCAGCGGTCCTCTATTTCTGCAATTCGAATTTTAAAAAAATATATCAAAGACAACATATTATTAACAATTTGCCCAATGAATGTAGATTATATTTTACCATGGACACCACGTTGCCATGGACACCAGAAGCTACTGGCATCCTGGCAAGTTTTAGAATTATTCTGTATAAATCTAAAAGACTTCAGCCTTTCATGTTATAATATTTGGTATTACAAAGCCAAGATAACTGATGGAGTCTTTATGGAAGAGGATCAGTTTTTAATTCAAAAAAACAAAAAACCTGTAGGCCTCTCTGATAATCTGAAGACTAAGCAGGTGGGATATGAGACCCACTTGAGTTTTAACTGTGCTCTTTCTACACCCCTGACGCTCGGTGGAGTAGGTGGGCTTTGCCCTCAGGCCTGCAGGAGGGGCGTGCCCGACCCACTGTGCCCTCTGCAGATGACAGCAAGATCAAGTTCCGTTCATGTCCAGCCTGGCATGTGATTGGAGCCTCGCTCAGATATGTTAGCACTTTAGAAAGACAGGCTCGTCTGGCTGACAGCTGGCTTATCTAGGGCAAGGACTCCCTAGATTTGCAGGACACCCGCTGTCTTCTTGGCTGGGGGGCATTTTCAAAGCCACAAAGCCATTCCCAGCACAGGCCTGGCCTCTCAACAGGCAGGCCATCCCTTTGAGCTAAGCAGGCTCCTAGGGGCATAGCCATGAAAAGGGTTTTCCTGGGCCTTATGTGCTGCCTTTTTATCTTATTTTTCTACAGAATCGAACCCTAATTCACCCATTCATTCTCCCTTACTCATCTTTTCCTACCCCAGATTTAAGTCCTGCCTACGCCTACCTGCCCCCCGAATCATGGCAGATCAGACTGGTTCATACCACTGGTTCCCAGCTTGTCAATTTTCATAAGCAAGGCAGATCACAGCCCACCCCGCTCGGTCCACACACTTTGTGCTCCCACCGAACAGAAACAACATCTAGTGACGTCATTGTGCTGAGAATGGCCTCTGCTGACACGAGAAAAACGACGGTAGCCACGAGAGGAGAGCAGTTTCCACTTAAGGACACTGGAACCCGAATTCTGCCAGGACACGAGGAGAATGCCTAAGGAAGAGACTTTTTGTGCTCTAGCCGCTGAAGTACAAAAAGGACTATGTGCTGTTCTGAGCCTGGGGGACTGGAGCGGACACCGTATGGCAGGCACCGTGTGGGGTCTCACCCCTCTCCTTGGCTCCATAATTCACTCTCCGATGCCCTAGAGTGCACTCGGCAGGATCATCAGACAGAGAAAAGAAACCAGTGGCCGGGAGACGGATGTCTGTGGTTCACTGAGACCCAGGACCCGGCTGGGCGAGGTCATCGCAGGCACGCATCCACAGCGCTCACCCGCCTGTGCACACACCCACACTCTCTCACACACACACTCTCTTTTGCTCTGCTGAATGAGATGGCAAAACAGGTAAAAGTCACCCATTTCCAGCTATGCTTCTTCATACAATCTTCCCCTCAGGGAAGTTAAACTTACTCCACTTCCAAAGCCGCAATCTGGCAGGGCACGAATAAAACTAGGCCTTCTGTAGGCAGAGCTTGGACAACCGGGACGAGTCTGTCCTCTGTACCTTCTGGGACCTGACTCTCACCTAAGGAACAGTGTCGTCAGCCCCTCAGGATCAGTTCCTAGGGAGCTCGGACACTCACAGACCAGCAGAAACACGTTGTAAGGTGGCCCAGTGGCCTGGTCCTCAGGACAGGGAGGTTTTAAATATATTTCCGGCTCCCTTCCCTTGAAGTCTCCTTGATTGTTGCTCTTCATACCCACACACAACATAAGGGAGTTATGGGAGAACAGGGGTTAAAGCAGGAGGGGCCAGCATCCCCCATTTCAGGCTAGGTGAGTGACTTGCCCAAGGTCACGCAGTCACTGGCAGAGTCAGCACTAGAACCCACGTCCCTCTCCTAACTTCAGTGTCAGTGCTCCTCCCACGGTGCCACATCACCTCCTGGTAGGTGTGTTTTTGTGTCTGTGACAGTCTGAACTTTTCCAGCCATGGGACCATTTCCATAACAGAGGCGACAGGCTGCTTGACTTGCTGACCCAGCAGGTGACATGCTGCACGGTGCTAACTCAAATGCCACACGCGACCCAGCCGTGGGCACATGTGTCAGCGAGCATGGGCGGGTCGTGCAGAGAAAAGGAAGTTTTAGAGGAAACCCCCCAATTTGCTAATGCCTTTTGGGGTTCTTCCAGGAAAATAAGTAACATATAGCGATGTTATCCCCAACCCCTGGGCACAGTGAAGACCGGATTTCTCCCCAGCCCCAATGAATGGCTGAGTCTTTCTCAGCTCAATTTTTAGGAACAGAATATTCACATAAGAATACCAAAACGCATTAGGTCGATACCTAAACAATTTTTTGATAAAATACATTTTACATCGATGTCCATTCCATTTCCAAACATATGCAAATTTAGATGTTAAGCCTCTACTACGTACAAAATTCCAGTTTACCTTTGAATGGGGTGAGCTAGTCAAGCTTCCTCATTCCCGCTGCTGAAGTCATTCTTTCAGCCAATTGTGTTACAACAAAAGTGACCACACCTGCACGACATCTACAGCAGCTATAGCTTCCCAAACACCTGTGCACAGGTCTGGAGCCAATCAGAACACAGGTGAGGGAGCAAAGCCTCATCCCATTGGAGGAAACATCCCAGTTTGTTTTGTTAATAGGCTCCCTGGAAGGACATTCATTTTACTTGAAATTAACCTTGACTATGTTTCCCCGAGACAAGAAAAAAATGTAGCTACTGACGCCTGGAGAGAAACCACCACATTATTTTACCCAATGACGTAACACTGCAGCACACCATTTGACCACTGGCAGCCGCACCCCTCACAGCACCAATTATAGGAAAACCGCTGTGATAAGGAAGTTTGCATCCACATGCCTGGAAGATAGACAAGACTCCCAGAAGCTCTGTGGCTTCTGCGGCTGCTGCTCCCCCCCTTTTTATTTTAAATTAAAACTTTGACAACCTAACAGGTACACGTGTTAAAAACATCCTCACCCCAGATACTACGTTCGGCAAAATGTTGTAAAAGAAGCATCCCGCATCCCATGTTGCTGGAATCAGAGATGCAAAAGGGTCCAAGAAAATGAATATTTTAAATGAGCCCATGTGAGCACGACAAAGGATATCCCCCAGAGGTGGACCGTCATCGTTCCTGTGAGTTGTCTGAGTATTTTGATCATTAAAACTTTCCCTCTGAACCACGCGATCCTGCGATGAAAAGATTCCCACTTTCGTGTCACTTTCAAAACTCACTGCAACTGGGTTCCTCGAAGCACGTGATTACGATTTTTAGATAAATTATACAGTGGGATCCTTTTCTTGACTTTTTTTTAGAAAAAGAATAAAAGACAGATTAAGAAAAAAGGATTCCATCGTACTTTTACAAAATGTTATCCTGGTTTATTTTCCCATTAAATGTATGGCTTCAAAGTTGAAGTGGCCCTTGGGTTCTGGATGTTTTCATGATTTAACAAGTTGCCATCTCATGAAGAGAGAAGGTAGATGGTGCATTTCACATGTGGGATGGCGTATAGACATCTTACAGAAACCGGTAAGTGATGTATTTGTATTTTCCACTGTGAACACTTTAAAAGTGGCTTTGGAATCAGCATGTTTTAAATTAACTGACCACACAGGTTCATTTATACAGCCGTGAACCAGCTGCTGCGCATCCAGGTAACTCAGCGAGGGCAGCGCCCTTCGAGGTTCCTTGCCTCCCTTACTTGCTCTCTCCATCCAAAGCTAAGTGATCATCCTTTTCTGCCCTTGTACTTGCACTTGTGCAGTGTAATGACTAGTTATTGTAACTCATGCTTTAGAAGCAAAACCTTTCACTCACAACACTTACAAGGTACATAAAAGTGCAGACTGCATTTCTTCTCTGACATGCTTGCCTTCGATCAAGTCACCTATGAGGACTCAAAACACACCCTTAATACATTCAGAGTTCTCTACATTCAAGTCAGTGAATGTCAGTTCTCCCCCTACACTCAAGAGAGAATGGTCAGCCACAAAATGGACTCTAAATTCGAAATGGCCAAGGCTACCGAGACAACTCCATAGAAACCCACTGAAACGGGAGTAAAATGCACGTCACTTCTGAGCACAGCTCATCCCAGATATTTTGTGGTTGTTAAAAAGGTATTTCATTTTAAATGGGAAGCTGGGAGTCAGATGTCCTGTTTCGAAGAGCTGACCCAGGAGCACGGGACCCCACCTTGGGTACCACGGGGCTCACTCCTTGTCAGATGGGAGCCCTCGCAAGGTTACTGCTGGCTGACCCCCATTTGGGGGTGGTCTGCCTCTGGTTCCTCTTCCTCCACGTCTGCGCTGTACTCTTCAAACGCGTCGTCATCTGCATCCGGGAGCCCCAGTAACTGCAGGGGAGAGAAGAGAGGCAGCTGTGAGCACCAAAGGGCCCCATGCAGGAAGAGCACCAGAGGCATCAACTCCAAGTTCAACAGCACTTAACAGGACAGCAGCTACAGATCTCCCACAGAAGCCAACTACCCTACGATTACGTACATAGACTTCTTAGGTGGAAATGTCAGTCCTTCAGCAGATTGGTGTCCAAAGGGTTCTGCTTTACTGGGAAGCCTGGAGATTCTCTACTTTTAAGCATCAACACAGGATACCACCTACCACCTATGCACAAAGATATAACACCGATGCACACGCATGCACACCTGGTGTGATGGCAGTAGTACCATGAACAGTGCTGGCTGTCTCATTGAGATGTCCAAAATCTATTCCCCTAATTCTTTCCCCTAAAAACACACCACTGTTATTTATAACGCACACACAGAAATGTGGAAACTACTAATATGTTCAACAAAGCAGTTAAATGAGTTATGGTGTGCCTGGAAGATAGAATCTTATACAGCCACTTAACATAGTACTTGAAATAAGCTAATGATATAAAAAATATGATTGTAAGTGGAAAAAAACATGATAAAATTGTTTTCATTATGATACAGATTTCTTTATACACAAATGCATTGAAATACAAAGACTTCAATGAAATACATCCAAATTTTAAGAGTATACTTTCATAGATGGTGTCATTATAGATAAGTTTTTTCCCTTTGAATCTTTTTGTATTTTCCAAATGCTCTAATTATCACCAGAGAAGTCCACCATGATACACAGTAAGCATTTTCTTAAAGCACTGGCTAGCCTTTGGTTAGAAACAGAGTGCCATTTGCTGGGCCGGATCAATATGGATGAAAAGCTCTGAACTTGGCAGGGAGCCGTGACCTTGGGCATGGCTGAGCCTGGTCTGTGATCATGGGCACCCTTCCCCCAGCTCCTCAGTGAGAGTAACAGCACACATGTGGCCAAAGGACTTTCTCCCATGGCGACCCCTTCCTTTGTTGGTCACTTTGGGGCAGCTGCACCAAATGGCCCTGTGATTTAAACTTGGACCGCACTAAGACACTAAAATAAGATCGACCCTTCCATTCTCTTTGCATTGCCTCCCTGGCTCCCTGCCACCTCCACCTCCTTCTTCCTGCTCCTTCCCAACTGTTTAAGTGAGAAAAGGATGAGCAGAGTCCCAATCAAAATGATGCCTTGACTCTGACGTTCTCACATGTTTTGCAGGTCTGACGGAGCCCAATGATCGTGCTCAGGGCAAAATCGTCTGCCAGGCACCACTGTCCTATTATGCCTGTGGCCTGCCAGGGCAGGCACAGCCAACCACGGACACAGGCTTTTTCCTCAGAGCTCGGAGGACACAGCTGCCTCAAAGCGACACTGTGGGCTTGGAGTGGTAGGGAAAGAGCACAGCTCAGTGCGCTGAATATTTGTAACAACCTCGTGTGTGCTTGGGAGAAGGGAGAAGCTCTTTACTCCTACTGCTGGCTCCCTTCTGTGTCCTAGCAGTTGGAGTAAAATATAAAATTTGCCTCTAAAGAGAGAGAAGAGATGGCTGGTTACAATGGACACAGGTGACTCATATTCCAGTGTCCAGTTTCTGTTTGCAAAGTGAAATAAGTCAGACAGAAAAAGTTAAAAACCATAGGATTTCTCTCATATGTAGGACATAAAACTGAAAGCAACAGATGAACAAACAAGAAAAACAAACAAGAAGAACAACAAAACCTCATAGACACAGACAACAGTGTGGTGGTCACCAGAGAGAAGGGGGTGGGCAGTATAGGATAAAGGGGTCACATACATGGTGACGGAAGGTCTGACCTGCGGTGGGGGGCACACAATGCAATACACAGATTGTATATCACAGAAATATACACTGGAAACCTATTTGATCTCATTGATCAGTGTCATCCCAATACATTTAATAAAAAGAAAGAAAATAAAGAAAATAATAAAAATGAATTCTGATCCAAAAAAATAAAGAAGCTGCTCGGAATCACACAGGTGCAAAGTGTCAAAATAGTACCATTCGAACAGCTAATATAAACATTGTTGCCATCACCAGTAACTCCAGGACCACCTAA
Organism: Macrotus californicus; assembly: GCA_007922815.1. NCBI lineage: Eukaryota > Metazoa > Chordata > Mammalia > Chiroptera > Phyllostomidae > Macrotus > Macrotus californicus. Next base: position 58,435 of record VMDR010000680.1, on the reverse strand, counting down.
ATGCTAAAAGAGGTATTCATTCAACAATAAAGGTAGCCCTTCATTGCACTAAAGGGGTACCTCATTAAAGAGGAATGGCCAATGTGTTCCCTCCCCCTTAACAAATCCGACAGGCAGTGGCTGCCCAGAGCCCTGGGCTCAGCGGGATTCTGAGGCTCATTGGGAAAGATCACAGTCAATTAGCCATGGCTGTCGAAGGTCAAGAGGGCACAGATGAGGCGCACAGCTTCGCAAGCTTGTCCTGAAGAGACTTGCCATGAATTATTCTTTTTCATAATACACTTAGCAGTTCTCATGGACACAAAGCATAGGTACCGCTCAGGGTGGGTGGCTTGCAGAAGAGGTCCCAGTTGAGGATGAAACCACCAGCACCTCCCTTCTCTCTGCTCTTCCTGGCTCCCTGTCTTACCTTTAGCGTGAATCCAAAGCCCGTAATTCCAGATCTAGAGCATCAGCCCCACAGGAGGCCCTTTCCTCCGGCGGGAAACATTCAGATGCTACTCTGAGAGCTGTTCACCTCCTGCCCTTGCAGGAGGGAGAAGGAAGAGGCCCCAGTGGCTCCTGGACTTGGACAACACCTTACAGCAGGGCCAGCAGATCACTGAGAGGCTGGTGGAAAAGGCACTGGACGTAGCGTGCAGAAGCCAGGGCTCTTGCTGGGGACCTCTGCCGAGCTACTGCCTTTGCTGAGCCTCAGCGCCCTTCTCTGTCAGGTGGGGACCATGACACCAGCCCTGCCTCCAGAGAAACTGGGGAGAGCAAACGAGAAAGTAAAGGTGGCCATAGTCTGCAGGCTGCTGAGCCACCTGTGAATGATCTAGTTGTGTCACAGGACCTTGCTTCTCATTTGAAAGCACGGCCAGGTCAGTCGTTGGCAGGGAGTCGCTGCTGCAGGGCCAGACTGCCTCCCTGTTCATTAGCACTGCAGTAAGTGCAAAGCGAAGTCCTATTAGCTTCTTCATTTGACCGTCAGGCTTACATCCAGCATTCCACGGAACCCATCAATTTTGTCCTATTTCAGATTTAATAATAACAGGTAACACTGGTTAACGTATTATCTGCTAGGCACTGTGTTAAGCAGCTTTACATATATTAATTCCTTTTGTTTTCATAATAACCCTATGCAGTAGGTACTATTATTACCCCCATTTTACGTCTAAGACCTAGAGAGGTTGAGTAACCTGCCCAGTGTTACTGAGGTAAGTGTCAGAGCCGGGATTCAAACCCAAGCCGCCGAGCTGCAGACTTCACACACCTAACCACTGGGCTACGCAGGATATTCCCTTCCAACTGGAACTGCTGCTTCTGTAGCTGGAGGGCATCAGTGGTCTCCACCGGGTAATACACCTTTCTAAAAATCCCATACGCGGTGTTAACGTCCACACTTACAAGTATGCATGATTTAGAACCATTACAGAGAATAGAATAAGCACTAGAACTAGAATCTGCCTGGGATTCCAAATGACATCACACAGACATGTACTTGTCTAGCATTCCCACTCCATCTCTGTTCCCATCTATGGCGGGTGAGTCTAAATTTAACTTCTGGACCCAAATTTTGAACAGTCAAGAGACATGTCAGAGACAGGAGTGCAAACAGACTGGTGAGAATGCTGGAGTCCTTGCTTTTCCTGCGCCCACATGTTCTTATCAGGAAAAGGAGACAGGCCAAGAAATCCTGTCTGGTACATTTAAATCACTGCTGATGGTTATAATCATTAATTCCTAATTCAGTAAATTTTTTCCAATGGACTGGAAAAATCTTGATGCTTACTCTGGACCAGTGTTGGCATTGCCAGGTCTCGCGGTCCACCAAGCTTTCTTTGAACAACCTATGATCACACAAGAACTTCCAGGGCCCCTGCACCTGCATCCAAATAGGATTGCACTAAAAAGGGAGTGAGATACCAACCCTCGAGAATTAAAGTTCTGTAGACCCCAGAGAGTGTTGATTCTGTTGGACTAACTCAGAGTCCTTTGGAAAGTGATATAAACCAGCTGAAGCCATGTTCAGTTGGCATTTAGCATCTGCTGTCTCCAAAGGCGACAGTCACTCAGCACAGTGGGCTAGAGTGTCTTCATAAAGGGGAAGGGGGGCCGCCTTGGAGAGCACAGTCAACCAGCGAGGGCTTCGGCACTCTCAGTAAGTGCCCTGTGGTTTCAGAGGTCCCTGCGAGCTGCTTCCAGAGGATTCCTTGCCCCAGCAATCCTCCCACTTCCCTGCGTGTGGTTCACCCGGGGATCTACCCACAATGCAGATTCTGACTCGGAGGGCCTCAGGTGGGACCTGAGCTTCTGAATTTCTAACAACCTCCTGGGGCACGGGGTTATACTGCTGGTCCTGGAACCACATGCTGAGTATCGAGATGCTAATGCACTTGAGGAATAAAGCATCAGTATTTATCCTAATGGTCCGTAATGCTGGTGGTGCCAAGAGACCCATGACAGGGTCCAGGTCAGTCTGTCTTTGACACCAGGGACCAAAGAGGTAAGTGGCAAGATGACAAAGGGGTAAGAGTAGAAGGTATTCTCTTACTTTGGGGGCCACAGTACTTTCTAAAAGGGACAAGGCTTTGAATGTTTATAATGTGAGCAAAAAACAAAAGCCATGATCAAACCAAAGTTGTCAACTCAACGTCTTTTACTAAAACCCACACGTGCACATCATCTTTTCTCATCGGACTTTCTGACCTGCGAGCAGCGCCCACAGATGTGTTCTTCCTCTCCTTCCAGGCTCTCGATCAGACTAAGAGAGGAAGTAAGAACTGGACTTTCTCTGGGTCACCAAGCGTTCTGCTGTGGGGTTTAATCCCTGGCTCTCCAGCTGACGCTGGCAAACTGAAAACATCAGTCTTGCTCATGTGAGTAAGCCAGAATTAGGGGCATTTTTCTGGTAGACATATCTCTACTCCTCGAGAGGAAACACGTAGTCACTCAGCATCCCCGGGGACCAGGGTCAATGAGAGCGAGGAAACATGGGGAACCTTGGGCTCTAACTCCAGGGAGTACCAGCAAAGTAACAGCCATCAAAACTGCACACACACCTGTCATGGCGACAGGCGCCTCGGCACCTTCAAGGAGGAGAAGAGTTACTACTCCAGGAAAACAAAATAAAGCTTTGAGAGAACACGAAAGGGCAAAGACAGACAAGGTTTGGTTGTGCAGCTAATGGAAATGGTGAGCTCTCTCTTCCCTTATGAACTGGTCTGAACCAGGGGGAAGCCTGTCAGTCGTCACTAAAGAAAAGATACAGAAACACAGAGGGGACAAATGAGTGGCATAATCACCAATATTTAGAGTCCTAAGCACAGTTTTACTATCTAGCCCAACCACGTGACGACCAGCGACTTCCAACTGAGGGCCACTTAAACAAGGAAAATATAGGGCTCCAGACTGTCAATCACATTTATCAAGGCTGCTGGTGGGCATCTCCGAAGACACTCATTACTGATCGTGCAACACAGATGCTCACGGGTGGCAATGACAGTCTGCTCAGCACTGTCACTTGCATATGTGTACCATTTGGGTGTGATGTCCCAGTAGAAAGGGAACACAACCAGGTACAAGCAGGAGTTCCTGGAGTGGAGCGAATGTGGTCACCCAGACTAACGGATCCACCCAGTAAGCCTTTACTAACAGCAGCCTAGCGGGGTGGCTCAGCCATGGCACTCCTTTATGTTCTTAGTCTAATTTTGGAGCTCCCTGCGAATCCGCAAGACAGAGAAACCGGTATGATGCCCATTTTAAAGATGGGGACACTGAGGTTGAGCAACCAGAGTTCTGGAGGCCACATGGCCTGGGAGCCAGACCCACTAGGGGACATCTGGAAGGACTCTCAGCTAAGGGGCCAAGGTGGGCCTTTCTGGCCTTTCTTCTTGGCCAGCCCCCTTGCCCCTCTGAGCAAGTGTGCACTCTGCCGTGTCTTCAAGTCCCACCATCCCATGAAGCCACTGTCCCACACAGTGCTCCTGGCCAGCCCGCTCATACCTGCCTGCCACTCCTGGCCCTTCTGACACGGTCTGGACAGTGCAGCTTCCTCAAACACACATCATATAGTTTCTGATCATACATGTGTTCTGTGACATTGCAGAACACTCAGAAAATACAGAAAAGGAGAAAATAAACATCACCTGTCACCCTGTCACCAGAGTCTCTGGGTCACACATCCCTCTAGGGATGGGAGTGTCCAGCACAGTGAGCTGTATGGACCAGCTCCTGAAGGATGGATATTATTTTGCCCAAACCAATGCGGAGAAGCTTTTGACTATAGTACTCCAATAATACCTCTTTACCTCCTTTACGTTGGCCAGATGCCCCTGGTAGGTGTGTGCTGAAAGCACTTAGCAAACTGCTTTTTCTCCCCACCAAGAATCTAACAGCCCTATAAAGCATTTCCCTAAGTCCTGCTCGCTTCTCAACAGTATTTTACCTAGCGTCCCCGACCACGCGGGCATCTTTTGTGTTCATCATGTGTAACATGCTGTACTAAGTCCCTCACAAGAACTGCATCATTTAATCAACACAGCAACCCTAAGATAACGTGCCTTTGTTTCTTCATTTTACAACTGACGAAACTGAGAAACAGAGAAGTTAAGTAACTTGGCTAAAGTCACACAGCCATCAAGTAAGTGGCAGAGCTGGGATTTGAATTGCTTCCCCCAGAGCTTAGCTTGGGGTCCTCTTCACTAAACTATCCTGATTCCACATAACTGGGGAAAGAGACCACAAACAACACCCTGATGTTCACACTCACTGACATCCTCTCGGGGAAACAGCTCCCCAGAGAACCGGCAGAGTGGAGCACGCAGAGCAGCGAGGGGAACTCTCGGTGCGTTCTGCACAGTGAGTATCCAGCAGAGGTCTGGACCAAAATAAGCACGCTGTCCTGTGACGTGGAGTCTCTGTTTGTTTCTGCGGCTGTCTCTCCTCCCACAAAGCCAGCTCCCGAGGGCAAGAGCGGGGCACCGTGCCCTGCCCCTCTCTCGCCACAGCTGTGCTGCGGCAAATGCGGGTAATCAATACTTTGGGTTGAAAAGGGACAAAGAAGTAGAGGAAAAGGAGTAGGATGGCAGAGAATAACATTTTTTTTCCTTTCAAATCTGACCATGGATTTCCGGCGGGGAGGGAGCAGCTTTGACTGTGATATTGAGCACATCAGTGTGGGGAAGCCAAACAAGAGAGAGGGGAGAAAGCCCCATCTACGAAGCACCGCTGGCCTGCTCAGCCTTCCAGGCAGGGCCGCTGAGGAGGGCCAGAGGATGACCCCGCTCTCGCCGGGCAGGCCGGAGGCCGGGGGTGCAGGAGCACAGGGGCGTCCCCAACCTTAATTGACTCTGCTTGACTGTTGCCCCGACAGGCGGCAGCAGGGCCCGGGCTGGCCATGGGCTGGCCGAGGGGAGGCGAGGATTCAAAGCGACGGAGGAGTCTCTTCTGTGGCGAAAGCGAAAATATTCCTCGGCAGTTTTCTCAACTGTAAACAAAAAGCAGCCGCCCGAATGGACCAGGTTCCCAGGAAGTTCCAGGGAAACAAGGAGTGGAAGCTCACCTGCTTGATTACCTGGGGGCACTGGGATACGTGCTCCTTCAGGCGATACTTTCAGCTACAACACAAGACCCCTTCCTGTGTCTGAATTCTAAACGCAGCGCTCCCTTACATAAAGCAAACAGGCGAAGGGCGGCCGTGGATAGATGCACATGCCTTAGTGGAGACGGAAAGGGTAAATGAGTCTCCCGGCTGGTCTCCACCCATCCTTCACCTGGCCAAAAACCCTCCCATCCTACCCGGGGCACATCCTGTCAGGCAGAAATCAGGGTCCCCCTGTGCACTTCACCTTCACTAACCCTGAGAAGGTGCCTCCCACACGCTTCTCCCTGCAGGGCAAAAGGATCAAGCCGGAGGGTACCCAGCACGCAACTCCCCCTGCCCTCCCGCACCCCATCCCACCAGAGTGGGGCGCCATGCTAGGTCAAGAGAAACACAGGAATGGCAGACGCCGTGTGTTACGCAACCACGCCCACTATGTTCCGAGAAATAAAAGACACGCTTGAAAATTTCAGCCGAGAAGTAGACACTGTTTTAAAAGACTTGAAAAATTAATCAATAGAATTTCCACAGCAACTGTCCTTGTACATGCAGAGTACAGTAGTCACGGGATTGAACTTGTCACGACACTGATTTTACCTTCCAAATATGATAAAGGGAAACGAGGAATTTTCAAAATAAGGGGGAGTATTCATTGTACATGTTTTTCAGCCAACATGAGGACAAACGGTCGGCTAGCCGCGAACAGATCCCTACATCCTAAGGGGGGTGGTGGGGAGCCAGCTCTCTACAGTGAGTTTTAGAAAACACGAGAGAAGAGAACCAGCATCCAAAGCCACCCTTCCCCTTACCCACGGACACGGAGGTCCCTCCAGGGTAGAGTCTGCAGGACACTTGCGAGCCGTTTGGTTTCAAGTCTGCTGGGTGAGGACAGGATTACTCAGTTGTCTCAAGAAGACTCCATTTGCTTCCCGCCCTATCAGAGATTCTTATCTCGAGTGATGCTAGAAATAACCATCATCCCGGCACCAAACAGCTGTGTCACATCCTGTCCCCCCCTCCCTGCCGCCCTCAGCCACCCTCCACAAACTATCTTTGTGCCACCAAGCAGACAAGAGGAAGACAATTAGTCATCACAGGTTTTGCCTACTTTCCCCACAATCCCTGTCATTCAAAGCCCGGTCGAGGTAGAAAACAAGAGGGCTCTTAAAGCCCAGCAGGCACCTACAGGTCTGAACGACTTGAAGACTTTTTCCAAGACTTCCTGGAGCGTCTTCTTGCCGCAGGACGAGATGTAGTCCTGTGCTAGCTGCAAGAAAGGCAGGCAGTCCTCGCTCTCGCTCCACACGTGCTAGGCGCCCACGGGCCGGCGGGGGAGAGGAGAAAACAAAGACACAGTCATTACACTCAGAGTGGAAGACAGAAAGCCAACACAGTTTTTGTCATTACATGAATTTGAAGGCCTCCATTCCACAGCAAGGCTTGTGTGTTCCTTCTTGATCTGTCTGGGCTGAAGGGGATCAGAAAACGTACACCCTATACAAAACCCCGTGCTTTTGGTCCGTAATTCACCTGCTCAATGCGCCATCAGATCTGCTTCTGTGTTGTGAAAAAGGGCAGTAGGGTCGATATTCTCTCTCCCACGATTTCCACTGCCCTCCGGCCAGTGCAGGCTAAGCACGGCTCTCAGACCGGAACGGGGAAAAACCAAGAGTCTGCAGGACCCTCAATGTTGCCTCTGGCATAGTTTGTGATCACTGCCTCAGAACAAGACCTTTTACCCAGACTAGCCTGAGTGGGGGCGATGGTAAACTTACTTCAGAATGAAATGAATTTAGGAGAACACACAGAAATCGTCACTAAGTCCCTGAGGTTGGGGGTGGGGGGAGGGGAGACTTCTTGAATGCTCATCTTCCTTTAAAATGCTTTTAAGAGGGATCACACCCCGAGCATCATTTCATGTTAACATGCACCAAGAGGAGATTGGCTCTAGCTTTTTATTTTTTTCTTAAGGCTAGACAAGTTTTTCTTTTTTCTTTTTCCACGTGAGGATATCCATTTTAGCACATCTGTGAGACCAGACCAGTCTCTGCCATAAACGTTCCAGGACTTGAAACAAGCCCAAGACACAGGCTTGAGAGATCTCCATGCAGAAGGGGCAGGCCCTGGGCTACCAGGATAACACCCGGGTATCCAGCAGGTATCAAAACTCACTGATTAGAGGGGACCGATTAATGACAGCCCAACACTAGTTTACAAAATGCGTAGGGGTGTGAGAGAGAGGGAGACAGTGGCAGATGAGAGAAAGCAGCGGGAACTGGGCAGCAGGGGATGAGACTTTGGAGAAACGGTTACAAGTAAGCACATACTTACTCCCCTGGAATTATTACAAATGATTAGGGCATTGCCCCAGAAAGCCCCATGCCCATCACTCAATAAACAGATTTCACTGTCTTCCTCCTCATGGCAGCATTTCAAGAACTAGGTCTACAGACTTAAAATACTGCTCATACCTAAGACAGACTAACGAGGTGCTGATGTGCCACCTTTACAGCCAATTATCTGTGTTTGGTAGATGCAAAGGCCCCGCCTCCTAATAAACATAACTTCTAGATTCTCTCACTTTGGAGAATAGCTCAAACATGGCTCCCTATTAATTAGGGATCCTTAAAGCTGTCGAGCCACTGAAAGGCCATTTATGTTGCAGTGTCTTCCATGGCACAAAAGTAGAATCATACAAAGCGCTTTTGTGTCCAGTATTGAACTTGATTCTTAATCAGCAGGGATTCAGCCAGAACAATAAAGTCCCACTTTACTGGAAGTTCTGCTCAGCACCCACGTTCATACTCAAATTTTAAAAAGTGTATTTCACATTCTTATCCAAGTTAAAGAGGGGATTGTCATCTAGCGCCACACAATAGGAATCTTTAAGCCTGTCTTCCCTACACGGGAAGATTAAAGTATTAAGTTTAATAAGTGCCCAGCACAGGGCCTGGCTGGCACGCAGTCGCTGTTCAATGCATGGCAAACCCAAGTGCCCTCTGAGCCTTTTTAGTCTGCAGGAGAATGGGGGTGGGTGGGCTGGGCCTTTCCACCTGCCACATGGCCAAGGTCACATGATGACCAAATCAGACACTCAATGAGACTTCACGGAGGACACTATCCAAGGCAACGTGGGTTACAGTTCATTCAGAAATAGGTGTATCCATGGAAACCTTGTATACTTGTTTTGTTTTTTTTAAAGTGCATTTGGGCTTTAAATTACAAAGTAAACTAAGGAAGTGGATCACTCAAACAGTCGGAATGACAGCATCCCCACCTCTGCCTGGAAATCAGACAGCTTCCTTGGCGCAGTGTTATTAGGGCCTCTCCAGCCTCAGGAGCAGACGGCCACGCCACAGGTTTCACCGCTTCACTTCTGCAGTTGTTGATTTATGAATATATCTGGGAGAAGGAAGACGCAGCACCCGAAAAAGGGTTTTCTGTCCAGTCTGCTTAAACTGCCCTCGTTGGGCTAACTCACCCTAGATTCCCTGTCGTGTTGGTTTTGTGGGTTTCAAAAACAGTTGTTACTGAATCCTTTCCCTTGTAAACAGGCCTGGCCACTTGCTGGAATAGGACACAGATTTGCCTCCAGAGACCCGTGCAAAGACAGAAGGCAATCAGTGCCCGGGGACAGTGCTCACAGATAAAATAGAGCTCTTGGGAACTAACAGGCAAGGTGCCAGAGGCAGGAGGGTTACCTCTTTGGAAAAGTGGAGGGACCCATTCCAACACCAGGGCAGGGCAGGCCGGGTGGCAGGTGGACGGGCTGATGCTCCTGAAAACAGGATCTCAGGTCTAGTCTTGCACAGAGACAAATGGGTGGCCAGAGACCCAGAGTCCCACACCCCAGGGCGTGGCCACCATGACTTCAGTGTGGAAGGCATTTGAAGCACGTGTAACCAAACTCACACTGCGGCCATGAAAGTACTCTAACGGGGGCCAGAGAACTCGTGGCTCTGAACAACGTACAGAAGTTCCCTGGCAAATACAAATATAGGTACAGAATGTCTTGGCTTCCCAACAGGGCTGTTAGAGCTAAGGCAGATTGCAGACCTCACGTGTTGTAACAGGAGAAATGCCAAGCAAAGGCTTCAGGAAGGGGAGGCAAGCAGTGGGTCTCCAGCTCTAGTCCCCAACAGTCACCTGGGACTATGACAATCAAAACAGAACTGCTGGGTCCCACCTGGGACTGTCCAGTGAGGGCAGGGCTGCAAATCTGCATTCTCAACAGGTTCCCAGGGGATGCTGGAGGGGGGCGGGCGGAGATTTGGGACCACACACACCTTTAGAACCAGAAGCAGAGCAGAACCCTAACTAACTCCAGATGTGGGAGTGGGGTGGGGAGGAGCATTACATTTAAACACCTGCATGTCGTTACCGACTCACACCAAGTCCAAAACTCAGGACAGCACTGGGTGCAGTGAAAGCGCCCCCTCCACACCTCCCCCGAGAAGCCTACTCTTTTCAACAGGTTCCTCCCATCAGGAGTTGAAAGTCCCTGGTGACAGCCTGGATTTTAGAACAAACAGTCCAGCAAGGCCACCTAGGCCCTTCTTTCTGTTATTCGGTTGGGTGAGGGGCTGTTATCAAAGCTTGCCCAGCTTAAGACAAGGCACCATGTCACCTGCAAACAGGAACGTGGGCACCTTTCTGTTTTCTATAGTGTAGATGGCAATACCCAGCTTATCCAAAACTGGCATTACATCATCAAGGTCATTCAATCCCACAGACAGCTTTACCGGGGCGCCCATTTTGAGTGGGTGCGGCTTAATCCCAAATGGACTGCTGCCCAGAGAAGCGATGGCATCAGATGAAAGCCACAAGCCACCTCAGGCCACGCGACATATTTCTACACAGGGTGGGAAGAGCATGGCTGGCCGGACCTATGACCTGTTCTTCTGCCGGCCCCTGATCTGTTGTACCAAGGAGGTTACTGAGGCTCAGAGAGGTTAGGGGGCTTGTCCGTGGTCACACAGGGAGCATCACCTGGTGCACGGCTCCAACCGGAACCTCAGCTCCTTCATTTGTAAGTCCAGAACACAGTCACGCTCACGGGGTGGTTTAAAGATTATAGGAGGTAACTGTAGACTGACCCTCCTTAGCGGGGTCCATTTATTTGAACTCATATTGGCATCATTTTAGCCTCCTCAGGGGGAACCGTTCCATGAATATACGAAGAACATCTCTTTTTCTCCTGCAACAGTCTCTCTGTGTAACTAATGCAGCCCTGGTGGAAGGCCTTCCGGTCTACCCCTACCCCCCACTGAGCCCTCACAATAGTGATGTCACGGAGACATGACGATCCCCTGTGCAACAGACAAGAAAACTAAGGGCAGAGTTTAAAAGAGACAAGAGCGCGCTTCCTCTCCTCTCTAGCAGCATGTCAACACCATGCGGTCTCATTTACACCAGTTATGTTTCCTTCTCCAGATCAAAGGTTGTTACTTGGCCCCATAGTTAAGAACAGAGACATGCCTAGAATGAACCTAGAATGAAAACAGGGAGAAAATACAGGCATAGGCACAAGCACACGTATACAGTTGAATCACAGAGTTTTTCCATAAATAAAACTTTTTTCTTTAATACTATGACAACGGCTATCTTTGTTTTTATATTGACGAAGGGTTAAAGTACATGAAACTTTAGATCCAAACATGTTTTAACGGGTTGGCAGAAAAAGGAGGGCAACAGGGGAATCTTCCCCAGGGAGGGGTGGGCAGTGCTCTGGGTTCGGAGAGCCCCTTCCTCCTGGGCTAGGGCAGGAGAGAGTGGTGGGGGCTGCCACACCCGGGAGCACGGGCGCACCTACACACGTGCCCCTCAGTCCAGCTGGTACATTAGTGGCTGCCCACACCCGGCTCCTCAAACCTGGCAGGACCCTCAGGACCTTCCCAATTGGCAGAAGAGGGGAGCGTGCCACCTGTCTGTGATCCCTTAAAGTCCCCATAGGCAAGGAGCTGGCAGCTTCATTTTATCCCAGGACCTGACCTCATGGGCCATCCACAGGGAGAGGCCTGAATCAGGGCAGCGGTGTGGAGAGGGACAGCGTGGCCTGGATGGCCTGGGAAGCGAGAAGGGTAGAGAGCGCACAAGGGACTGAGGAGCTGCCAGAGCGGAGGGAAAATCAAAGGCAGTCCTTGTTCCCGGGCCACTGGAGCTGCTGTCTGACCCTGCCTAGGGGACATTGTGCATGCCGGAAAGAACAGGCCTCTGGGCTTGGGCTCAAGTCCTGGCTCGGGTCACTTCTTGGTGGTGTAGTCCTGGATGGGTCCCTTGAAGTCACTGAGACTCAGTTTCCTCATCTATAAAATGGGGGTAAGAATACCTACTGCACAGAATTTTTGTGAGGCTCAAGAAGCTGCCCTTGAATCCCCAGTCTGACCTGGGTCCCCAGGTGTCACTCCTGTGCTTTGTTTTCAGTGTTGGGCTATGGTTTGGGCAGCTCTACCACTTATAATCTGTGGGGAAGTTAGTAAACCTCACCGTGCTTCTGTTTCCTCATCTGTCCAATGGAGATAACTATAGAGAACCTCGAGAGATTACTGAGATTAATAGAGTTCATGTCCACCAAGTGCTTAGAGCACTGCCCGATACATAGCAAGCCACACATGTGTGGCAGTTGTTATCGTTGCTGGACGCTGTCGCTCCTGACATTTAACATCTGTCTTCTACACTAGACTGTCATTCATTCACCTATTCTTACAAACACGGACTGAGCACCTATCATGTGTCTGACCCTGTTCCCAGGGCTGGGATACCGTGATGGCTAAGACACACAAGGTCACTGCTCTCATAAAGCTTCTCAGTCTGGTGGGGGAGGTGGGAAATAAATGGGAGTACTTAAAAACACTACTAAGTACTAATGCATGCCATGTTAAGACTGAAAGAGGGTGAGGTATGGGAGTACGTGGCCAGCAGGTTTCTCCCAGGGCTAACTGGTGTAAAGGAGCTACCCACGTAAAGGTGTGGGCGAAAAATGTTCTAGGCAGAAGGAACAGCAAGTGCAAAGGCCCTGCCTGAGCTTCACATGTCTGAAGACCAGACAGGCCAGTGTGGCAGGAACATAGCAAGCAAGGGGGTGCGGGCAGTGGAGGAAGGGTCGAAGACGAGGTCAGAAAGGCAGCAAGAGACAGATCACGTGTGGGCCTGAAGTCAGGACGAGGGCTTAGGTTTCTGGTAAAAATGATGGGAAGTCAGTGTAGGTGTGGAGGGGACATGACTAGGATTATATCTGAGATAGATCCAGAGACTCTGCCAGACTCACTAACATCACCATGCCCATTTTAGGCACTGTTCCAAATAAGCCAGCCAGTAAGGTACTAGTGTTATCATCCCCGTTTTACATGCATGGAAATCATGGGACAGAGACGTCCAGCTAGACATGGTGGGCTGGGGTGCAAACCCAAGTAGCCTGACCCCAGAGCCTGTGTGCTCCTAACCACTGAGCAACACCACCTTAGATGGGTAGAATGGCCACAGGAGGATGAGGGCAGAGACCCTGTTTTTATTCTAGGTAGCCTTGGCCTGGTGCAAAAATCAGCCCTTGATAAATGCTTGTTGAATAAATGATGTGAAAACACTTTGAGAAATGTTACATAAATATTCTTAAGAAATCCTTCAGATCATAGCAATTCCAATGCTTTCAAATTCCTTTCAATGCTTAACACATTTTCCTGGGAGAGGGAAAGGAGCAGAGTTAGGACACTTACTTCCTGCCTGAGCTCCTCTAACCAGAGGCAAACAGCAGCTTGCAAACCTGGCCTGGGGCAGCCTAGAGCAGCCACCTGGGCTAAGAAAACTCCAGGGGTTGGTGTCTTGTCCATTAAGGTCTCTAGAAACTTTGAGAAAGTGCCAGTCTACCCAAGGAACTACTTTTCTCATTTTCTTTCTTCCTTATCCTATTTCATTTAATCATCAGCGACTGAATATATTCAAGCATCTTTATTCATACAGGTGGGACATTTAAAATATAGGTGGCCTTGAAAAGGCCCGATGGACATTCTAAATGGTTCGATATACATATCCCTGCAAGACAATGGCCTTGCATTTTTTAACCTCCTTGGAGTAACTCTGGTGTCTCCTTCAGTTCCAGCAGGAAGGCTGTGTGGATCTCTCCCCATGAGAGCCACAACCTCCACAGATTTGTGCCCTAGGTCACACAGTAAGCCCAGGGCTGGGCAGGACTCCTGACCAGACCCTACCGTGGCAGTGAGTTGGGTCCTGGTGCCCTTTCCACTCTGTCCGTGGGGCTTCTTCTCACATTCACAATGGAGTGAGTCCCTTGTTAGTGACCTCTCACTACTCTCCATGACAAGGCACACTTATTGACTTATTCTAACTACAGTTAACAGTGTTCTTACACACATTCACAGGCTGGTCGCTCTTCAAAAGTACCTGCGATGGAGGCATTCTGATTTACCTCATTTTACAGGTGAGAACATTGAGGCTCTTTAAAAAGAGACAAGCTCTAAACTCAGGGAACCCCAGATCCAACCTCTGATCCAAAATTTGTGGGGCTCTTGCTGTGAGTGGAGACTGTCAGGTGCTTTACCTATCCAATCGCTGGGGTGCTGGTATTACACCCATTTTTGGGGGGTGTAAAGTGAGCTGGGTGACTGCAACTGAGCATTCACACGGCCAGAACTCGAATCTGGTTGTCACTCAAGGACATCCCTCTTTCAGAGTGTGGCAGGGCTAGGGTCCAGGTGGGTTCTTCCTCTCCAAGCGGTGGGGAGGGGGTGGTGGGAGGGGGGTGCTTCATTGCCGGGACCACCTCTCTGGGACCAAGAAAGGCGCTCTGGCTGTCTTTCTAACTCCTTGGAGAACTTCCCATGGGGGGTAAGGGTGCGCGTGGGTGCGGACCTCAGCCCAGCTTTGTCTCACCCCACCTGAGGAGCCAGGACCAGGCAGGCTCGCGGCGCCACCCTGCCTCCGTCCGCAGGGGCGGCAACAGCGCCAGCTCCAGGCTCAAGCCGGTGACCACACGGTAACCCGAGCCCAAAGCCGCCTCCATCTTACATTTGGGGGACCATTCTTTTTCCCTGTCCTTACAAACACTTCATAGAGCGCCATTCTGGTCCAGTCTTCCCACCTCCCACCCCAACTCCCTGCCCTTCGCACTCCCTTCCTAAACTGCCAGCACCAAGATCCCAAGTGGGCGCAGGGTGCAAAGTTAAAGATTTGGACACAGCAGTTCCAGGTCCTGGTTCCTCCGAGCCCGGGGCAGGAGCGGGGATGGGTCATTCCCTTTCATCTGGAAAAGCCAAAGGGCTTTCGGAGGCCGCGGCCGGTGCCTCAGCCGGACAGAACCCGCTCAGAAGCTCCTAGAGGAGCAATGGAAGCACAGGGGATAGGCGTGCCCAAGTGTGTGTGTGTGTGTGTGTGTGTGTGTGCACGCGCACGCGCGTGTGCGTTTTTAAGATCCTGGGTGTAATTCCGCAAAGAAGGTCCAGGAGATGGGGCATCGCTAGTGTGGACAGAGGCTTTGTGTCCAAACACGCAGCTTAGGGAATAACCTGGGGGCCGGGTGGGGTTCCCCAGGTGGGGACAACTGGAGGACTTGTGTCTGCGCATGGGGAGGGAAACGGGATTCCTCCTCCAGATGGGACGCCTGGGTGTAGGAAGCTCCGGACTCTGGATCCTGCGGGAGGGTCGGTGCGCCCCCAGCCGGGCTGGTGCGCCGCGGGATACCCTGGAGATGCTCCAAGCCAAACACCGCGCACTGGCCTCGGGGTCGCGTCCCCGAAATCGCCCGCCCCAGCCCTGCTCCGTAGATCCTAAGGGCGCCCCTGCCCGCCGCCCACCAGCCCCACCCGGAGCGCTGACACGGTCGCGCTGGGCCCGGGGGCTTCCCCCGCGGAGAACCGAGCAGCCGGGTGAGCGGCTGCGACGGGTTACGCCCCCCCCACCCCACCTCGCACCCACAGCCTCCGGAGCGGGCGGGAGCTCGGGTGCAGGGTAGCGGCCGCGCGGCCACACTCCCTCGCGCGGCTGCGGTCCCCTCCCACAAGCACTCACAAAATTGTCCCCGCAGCCGTTGTCCGGACACAGCACGTAGAAGGAGACGCCGGGGTCGGCGTAGAAATCCATCCTGCGCTCGGTCTCCTCGGTGGCAATGAGCTCGAAGGGCGTGTTGGAGCACCATTTCTCCGCAACGTCAGCTAGCTGCTGGAAATCCATCCTGGCCCGCCGCGCCCGCCGCGCCCGCCGCGCCCTCAGCCTCTTCGCCGCCGCCCCCCGTTCCCTCCGCCTCCCGCCCTCCTCTCCTCTGGCGCCCTCCTCCCGGGCGGGTAGCGCGCAGCTCCGCGGGCTCTCGGGCAGGCGGCGGGGCCGGGCTGCCTGGGATCCCTCCAGTCCCGGGGCTCCTCCCGGTGGGCTCTGTTTACATGCTGTGTGTAACGGGGTGGGCGGTGGCCGGGGACCGGGATGCGTCGCGCCCGGCTCCTCCTCGGTCCGCCTCCCCGCCCGCCCCCTTTCGGGCCGCCCGGGAACCTGGCGCGGGCTGAGGCCGGGCGGGGTGCGGCGGGAGGAGCCGGGCGCTCTGCGGGCTCTCCAGCCCCTCCCCCCCCCTTTTTTAAAATAAAGGGACTGTGAGCATCCCGGGGCCCTCGCGCTACCGGGGCCACCCCGGACCGTGACGTCATGGGCCCCAGCCAATCACTGGAGTCTGAGACCTTCACCCTGGCTTGCGAGCTGGGTGATGTCACAGCGCGGACCCAACACCCGAGACTTTCCCGGTTGCAGTAAGACGGAGAAAGCTGGCAGTCTCTTTTACCGTTTATCTGGAGTTAGAAGGCCAGGAAAGCGTTTTCCCGAATGCGATTTAAGTGCAGGGGACACTCACAGAACTGCAGATAACTTGTCCCTTGTCGGAGGCTAGCAGTGCAGGAGCTGAGAAAATCTAAGGGGAAATGGAGCTTTCCTTTTTCAGGATCAAAGCTCTGCCCTCCAGTGGACGTAAAGAACTGTTTCCCCTAAATATATTGACTAGACACTGATATGAATGTCCATTTGGAAAGGAAGATGAAACGCTTGTGTTTTTTTCATTAACATAATGCTGAGTATTTCTTAGAAAGAAGCCTCGTAAGACTGTCTTGAATATTATTCAGCTTCACTTCATATTGTATAACCTAAAGTGATCAGCTGCTAGTTTGGAAGAGGAGAAAGGAAATTTTAAAACAAGAGTACGAGGCCCAGCGATTGCACCTGTTGAATGCTCACTGGCTGCGAAGACACCACAGGCATCGCTGGATTGCGGAAAATGCATTGGACACAGCCCTCGCCTGCCGGAACCGAATGAGTACCAGCAGTGACACGTTAAAATAGCATTCATTCTACAAACATTCAATCGGCTTTTATCTTTAAAGTTCGTCTTCTGAACCAGGTACCACGCTAACCCTAGGAATATAAATATGAATAATGCGTGGTTGCACGCTCAAAGAGTGGCCAGAGTCGCCAAGGGAAGCTCATGACACCATGAACCCTCGTGAGCTGACCATTTTACTCACCCCTGTAGATGTGACTCTGGTAGGTTTTCTCTCGCATACCTTCTGGAATAGAAATTGTTTTCTCCTGGACTTACCTTAAAAAATCAAAGCTGCCTTCCTGCCGTAAAAGTAGAAACAGCATTTAATCTTTTGGTAAATCAGAGGTCTGGATGGTGATCAGCCCAAAGGCATCCTGGGCCTTATTGCACTTGATCTGATCTTTTTCCCTGAAGGAGCCACCCTTACCTGGAAGTTAATGCTCCCATGTAGCAATTTCCTGACTTCATAATTTCCCAATTCCTTTAAAACAACTCAGTTCAGTGAAGATTTATGAAACATCTCCTGCATACCAGACAAAGATGCACGTAGTCTGTTTTTTTTTTGCCATCAAGGAATTTACCTACTGTAACCTGCGCAGGACTCTAAGACCACTCCCGCTCCGGAGATCCCTGCCCTCCTGGTGTACACATCCTCACAATTATTCAATCAACCACTAATCTAGATACTGCTGTAAGGAATTTTGCTCATGGAATTAAGATCTCAAATCAACTGACCTTAAGATAGAGAGATTGTCCTTGGTGGGCCTGACCTCATCAGGTGAGCCTTTTGAAGGAACTGGGCTGTTCCTGCGGAGAGATTCAAAGCACAGAGTAAATTCATCATCAGGGAGATTCTCCACTAATGGCTTTGGAGATGGAGGAGGCCACCTCTCGAGGACCAGAGAGTAGAGTCTAGGAGCTGAGAGCAACAGCCAGCAAAAAAACGAGACTTCAGTCTTACAACTGCAAGGAAGTGAATTCTGCCAAAGACATGAATGAGCTTGAAAATGGGCTCCCACACACAAGGACCCAGCCTGCCTGATACCATGATTTCAGCCTTGGGAGACCCTGAACAGGAGCCTCAGTTATGTTATGTCGTAGTTGTGCCTGAACTTCTGACTGCAGAATAGTGAGCTAATAAATGGGGATTGTCTTAAATTGCTACGTTTTTTTTTTTAATTTGTCATGCAGCAGTAGAAAACTGATACATGGGACAATGGAGGAGACAGAAATATAAATTTAAAAATTCAATATGCGCCCTGGTTGGTACAGCTCGGTTGGAGCCTTGTCCCATAAACCAAAAGGTTGTGGGTTTGATTCCCGGTTACAGCACATGCCTAGGTTGTGGGTTTGATCCCCAGTCGGGGCACGTTTGAGAGGCAACCAATCTATTTCTCTCTCACATCAATGTTTCTCTCCCTCTCTCTCTCTCCCATCCTTCCCCTCAGTGAGCATGTCCCTGGGTGAAGATTTTTTTAAAAATTCAATATGCTGTTGCAAATGTTACAAAACGTTGCTTTCTTTTCTTTCTTTCTTTCTTTCTCTCTTTTTTTTTAAATATAGGGACCTCAAGATAGAGCAAGCTTCTTACAATTATACCTGGTTCTGTCATCTAAAGCATATGCATTAGTCTAAAAGTTCCAAAAAATGAAGAGATTCCTAAAATTTGAGACAAATAAAGAAAATACATAGTTTCTCTTCTTTTTGGAAAGGAGGGAGTTTAAAAAATACATCTGTTTTTAAATCCATCAAATTGTTCCAAGTGATGGATGACCATAGTTACAAAGTTATATGTACTCAACAAATGCTTTTTGTCAGAATATGAAAAATAGAATTCTGTGTATAACGCAGTTGCCCCATGAATTGAATGAACACTGCTGTTTTGCTTAGAAAGGCACCGAGCTAAAGAGCAGAGCTTTTGGAGTTCTGGGTTGATTCCTCAGTCTGCAACGTCAAGTTTCTGTACATCTGCAACTTGCTGAATGGCCCCAAGACCTGGCACATGGTAAGAACTCAGGAATTGCCATTGTTACTCAGCTGATTAATTTTAAAAGTTAAATTCAGGAGTGCTGAGGATGCTAGCATGGTGAGAACTGGTCGCAGATGAAGAAACATCTCTTTTTCTTCCCAAATATATAGAGCAGAGTTTCTCAGCAGCAGCACTGTCAATATTTGGAGTGGATGATTCTTCCCTAGTGGAACGTCTTGTGCATTGTAGGGTGTTTCACAGCATTGTTGGCCTCTACTCACTAGCCAATAGCATCTTCCTCCACTCCCCCCACCATTGTGACACCCAACATGTCTCTGGACAGTGCCGAACAAATGTTCCCTGGAGGGCAACACTGCCTCCATTTGAGAAGCACAGATTTCGAGGAAAAGGTTTTGCATCAACTCTGTTTCGGTCATTTTGTGAACTAATGGAGAGGGTGTGTGCCGGAAGCAGTGGCAATCAGTCCTGGGAAGTGCACCTGCAGAAGCTGCTTGGCCCTGGGAGAAGTCAGTTGCTTAGACAGGAAGACCATGAATCACTCTGCCTCCCTCCCACTCGGGCAGAGTCCTGTGAGGCACCTCCTGGAGGGATGTATTCAGGCTCCAGGAACAGTTTGTTCCAGAACTTCAGCCAGGTCTTTTGTGTAGCCTGAGGGTGAAGAAACATCAGGGCCGCCTGAATCCCCCCTTGTTTTTGCGGGGGTAGCCTTTGGGCATTGTTTGGAAGTAGAAAGAAATTAAAACAAATCCCTGCTGGTGGGCAGAGAGTTGTGCAGTCTTCACTGGATTCAGAGAGTTGTGCAGTCTTCACTGGATTCAGAGAGTTGTGCAGTCTTCACTGGATTCAGAGAAATGTTTCTCTTCCTTTATGTGAATCTAGACTTTGCTCTCTCCGAACCACTGTTTGTCTTCAGGAGACATGGGTTGGTAAGAAGAGCACTATTGGAACCCCACACAGGCTGCGAGGTCTCAGGAGCCCAGTATGGAATTGCAAAGCCCATCCTAGGTTCTCCTGCTCAGATCGATTCTTCCACTGACCCCATTCCCAAGTTCTTTGTGGCTTTTATTCTAGTGTGATGATACCATACGGTTTTACCTTTTATTTACTGCACATTGGGAGTCCTTTTAATTAGCCCTGCCCTCCAGTAAATCTGCTTCCTCCATATAGCCTTGCGATTCTGTGGTTTAGGGAATTAGGCAGAAAGGGAGGTGTAGCAGCTGGCCCAAGTGCCCAAGGTAGTTAGTTGCCTTGTATTAAAGGGGACAGCAGACCCCAAGTGCCAGGAGGTGGTAGGCACTAAAGAAGCATGTGATTTGCCAAGGAGGTGATGGGAGAGGTGATAGGACCCTAGGATCCAGAGAAGCAACACCCACAAGGGTAACTTAGGAGGGATGAGTGCCATCCCCGCCCCCCTTCCCTGAACACTCAAGAAAGGTGACACCTGGAGGGGGGTGGGGATAAATAGCAAGTAGGTGCCTAAGCTAAGCTAATGCCAAAGTTTGTTTCATTGCCACTGGAGTTTGAGAAAAAATTAAATTGAAAGACCAGCAAAAATTAAAAATCTACATATGTGAGTCATTGTGACCCAAGTACCCCAGAAGTTTCAGGAGTAGGATTTACTTCGGCATTCCTGCCCCCTGGCCAGAAAAATTCATGCTGAATTTTGTTTCTGCATCTGCCAATCTTAGTTTAACAGAATCATTTCTTTTTTCTCACCCCTCTCAAAGGCTTGAATCTAGAACTTGAGGAAGTTCTGGGTTACTTAGTTTGGCTACATTTACCGTCAAAACACGTCCATCTACATTCAGCTGGTAAACATTTTCTTTCTACATGTCCAAGAAACAGAAATAATTTGATTGGCTTAATTTCTCTGCTATTCGTGCAAACACTTCGATATTCTGTGCTGTGCGGTCATTTCCCGCCTCGCCCTTACTGCTCACTAAGCTGGCTTCTGATCATGCTCCCTGTTTCTAACATTTTCATCGCCTCCCTTCAGTACAACGCACGAAACTCCCTTTCAGCAACACCTCATCGGTGCTGAGAGAGAAACAGACTTGAAGATGGCAAAACAGTTGTTTGGACATCTTTCTCTTCTCCCTTAGTGATGATGTTCATCGTTCTGCCTTTCTTTTATTTGTCTGCCGAGGCTTATTGGGACCCCGTTGTACTGGCTCATCCTCAGGAGAGCTGTCCCGAGAGCGCCGGTCCAGGGCTCCAAAGAGGATGTCGGGATTTCCTCTGGGAACAGGAGTGTATCCAGGTCATTTGCTAAACCGGAAGCTGCTGTCGTTATAGTAACAGGCTGATCGCTTCTGATATGTCCATGTGATACAGTATGATGATCTGGGCTTCTGCCCGCATGCGGTGCTCCAGCGTCGCCCCTCCGGGAAAGTGTGTGTGTCCTCGGCCACACGCTGGGAGAGCAGCTGATGGATAGAGCAGCAGAGATTTGTGACACAGTGGACTGGGTGTTAGGCTTCAAATCATGGCTTCACTACTTAGGAATTGCATGGTCTTGGGAAGGTTGCCTAACCCTGGTGAACCCTAAAATTTCCTCATCTGTAAAAATGGAACGAAGGGATAGGTGTGGTGAACTTGCTGCAGATGTGCAGTAGGAGATGGTGCAAAGAACCAACAAGTTTTTAAAAATGGGAGAAATTTGAATACGTATCCAAGGTCTTAGAATAGTGGTCCTTGGCCTAGAATGTGGACAGAGATATTGGTAATCAAGTATGTATGTTAAAAGATTTAAGGTGTATCAGTTAGAAATCTCACCTAGCTAACAATAAAAAATCTTGACTGAAGTGATCTCTGTCCGGTGAATGAAATCTGGAGGTAGGCAGTGCAGGGCAGGTTTGGCCACTCACTCCCTGGAGTGTGGCCTCCGTCTGAAAGTTGCCTCCTGGTCCAAGATGGTCTCTGGTGGTCCAGCAGCCATACCCACATTCCAAGCAGGATAAAGGAGGGGCAGAGGAAAGAACAGCACAGGACTATTGTCATTAGTACCCTTTTAATGAGCCTTCCCAGAAGTTCCAACCAACAGTTTCTCCTTACCTTTATTGTTTCCTTCCTGCGAGGGGAACTCAGAAATGTCGTTTTTCAGCCAAACGTACTTCCCGGAGTTTCACTGCTGAGGAGAAAAGGGAGAATGGCCACAATGGAGGCTTCCAGCAGGCTCGGCCATCGGGTAACCACTGCATGGTAGAGAAAGGACAAGACACGTCCCATCAAGTAGGAAGGAAAATGGGGAACCAAGGCAACTCCATCAATCCAATAGATAGCAGGAAAGGAATAAAAAGAAGCCAAGAAAAATCAGCGTGAGGAAAGTACACAGACTAAGGAAGAGCAAATCATTCCCGAAATAATAATAACTGAAGTGTAGTCACGATCGATGTGAACGGACTTCACCCACAGATGAGAATGAACATAGATGGTGGAAAAATCCTACCAAACTCATCTGTACACTGTTTACAAGAGACAGGCGTTTGATCAGAGAAAGTGTGAAAGCAAAGGAGTGGGAAAATATGAAGTAGGCAAATAGAATAATAGGCAAAATAATTTCTTTAAAGTCATATGCTTGTATAAATAGAAAATGAAACATTAACGACTTCATCTTGATTCAACTCTTGTATTAAAGAGGGAGCTGGTAAGATGCTATAAAGAAGAATTCAAAGTGCTACAGTCTTAGAGCTGATGAGGAGTGAAGGCACAAACAGATGTGAAATTGGTTAATATCCACAGGGTCCTTATCAACTGCACTTCACGGGAATGGTAGTATATTCTTGGCGTCTTAGGACACAATTTTTATTTCTCTTTTCAAGATTAATTCGCATTACTATCAGTTTTCCATAAAGCAGCTCGGAGGAAATGAAAGGCACAAATTACAGAGTCAGAAAACCGAGAAGGGTGTGTTCTCAAACAATGCATAGTTTGCCACTGAAGATCTCAAGTAACCTTTTGGTCTTTTTCAGAATCTTTCACAGTTTGTCCCTCTCTCCTCGCTCCTTTGGTGATCATAACAATCTCAAAGAAAGAGTATTCTTAAGTTTAATTTGCAAAATCTGGGTCCATACAGTAATTTTACCAATGGCAAAATGAATTTCTGTCTAGAAGTTTTCATAAGGAATCCCAGAATGATCTTTTAAAAGACTGGCTCTCCGGTGGCCAGGACACACCTGCTATCGAATTGCGGGCAGAGCGTGACTAGTTGAGAATGCGATGCACGGCTTTCAGACATGGTCCCGATCTTCACAGTTGCTCTTTCCCCTGCTGCAACTGAGACACAGAACAGAGAACACCTGCTCTCAAGGTGCTGTAGTCCCAGCTAATTTTGTGCCACTGAGAAATGCCTTACATTTAAAGCAAGACAATGTTGTATCCCCCCCCCCCCCATGGATCTGATTTTCATTGACTATTCTGAGTAACTCGTTATATTCTGACTACGTTGTCTGGCCCTCACTTGGCTGCAACACCTGTGAAAGGCACTGCTGCATGACAGTTGTGAGCACAGAACCTGGAGCTAAAGTACCAGGTTCAAATCCCAGTACTCTGGAACACCTATTAGCTTGATTTCCCGATCACTGTGAGCCAAAAACCCTGGTCTCCCAGGGATGCTTCCCACCCTTCAACGCCGCCTGCCTCTTACAATTTCCAGGATTATCTCCTCTCTGATGTTCATCTGCCTTGTCACAATGCTTGTGTCATTTGGGATGGGTCACAATATTTCCATGTCTCAGCTTCCTCTTCTATAAAGTGGGAATATTAACATACTAACGTTGATGGCATATTGTGAGGATTAAATGCGTTAATGTATGTAAAGGGCTTAGAAAACTGCCTATCAAATGATAAGTTCTGAATCCATGAACTAAAAATAGACTATCAGATATCAGACACAAAAACCCAACCATACGCTCTTCATAATAGATACACTTCAAATCTAAAGACTCAGAACAATGGAAAATAATGGAATGGCAGAAAGAATTACACTGGTAAATGCCAATTTTAAAAGCTGATAGTACATTAGTCAGCCATACTAGAGGCCAGAAGATAGTGTAATTATACTGATAACAAGCAAAGAGAGACTTTAAAAGTTTTTAATTTTGGAGACCTAAAGCAGGTCGCTGCAACACGAAAACGCGAATTCACTAGGATTATTCAACAGTTCTGAGGTTCTGTGCACCAAGTGACACAGCATCATTGAAAGAATGAGATGGGAAATAGACAAATTCACGTTCGGAATGTGGCAGACAAAAACAGAGTATGGAAGATTGGAATGGTGCAATTTATACTGATTCAGCATTTACCGAAAAAGTCAAGGTTTTCTGACTACAATGTCCTAGCATCAGAAATTAGTAAGCAAAAAGAAAACCCCTCAAAAACATAAAAACACACTTCCACACAGTTTGTGTCAGAAAAGAAACAGGGGAAGTGGTACACACTTAGCTCTAAAAGGCGGTGACAACAACATGTAAAACACGGGGTGCAGCTGAAGCACTAGAGTCCTTTTCGGCCTTAATTGCAGACATCAGAAGAGAAGAAAGGCCGGAAAGTAATAAGAAAAATGCCCACTTTCCAGTTATGAAATAAATATGGTAAGTCCAGGAAAGCAGAGGCAGGAAAATAACAAAAAAACAGAAATGAATGAAATAGAAAACTAAGAAAAAAGGGAGAAAAATCACACAACCAAAAGGTGTTAAAATTAAAAAGGTAAAATACACTGACACAGAATAGCCAGAACAATCTTGGAAAATAAAATAAAATTGGAGGACTTAAAACTTGCCAATTTCAAAATTTACTACAAAGCTATGGAGCTAAAGATATGGTGGCATTAATAAACTTACATTAAAGATCAACTGATTTTTAATAAATGTGACAAGCAAATTCAATGGGGAAGAACAGGTCTTTTTTTTTCAACCAGTGGTGCTGGGAGAACTAGATATTCTCATACAAAAGAATGAAATTGGACCCCTACCTCACATCACATAAAAACTAACTCGAATTGTAGGTCTAAAACTACGCAACTCTTAGAAGAAAACCCAGGAGCATGCCTTCATGATCTTGGGTTATAGTCAATGACTTCTTAAATACAATACCAAATGCACAAACAATAAAGTAAAAAAAAATTATAAACTGAACTTCATCAAAATAGAGACTTCTATGCTTCAAATTATACCATCAAAAAAAAAAAAAAAAGGAAAAGACAACACATAGACTGAGAGAAAATATTTGAAAGTCATTTATCTGAAAAGTCTTGTACTCAGAATATGAAAAACTTTTATGACTGAATAAGGAAAAAATAACTTAAAAATAACATTAAAAATTGAGCAAAGGATTTGAATAGACATTCCTCTAGTGAAGATATACAAATGGCCAATCAGAACATAAAAAGATGCTCAACATCATTTGTCAACAGAGAAATGCAAATCAAAACCATGACATACCATTTCATACCCACTAAAATGGCTATAACATTTACAAAAACAGATAAGCATTGGTGAGGATGTGGAAAAGTTAGAACCTTCACACACTGCTGGCGGATTGCAGAGGACCACACACTCTCCAATTTCACTCACAGGAGAGGTCCGGAACAGGAAAGTCCACAGAGCAAGAGGGCAGGTTGGTGGTTGCCTCTGGCTGGAGGAGGGAAAACAGGAAGTGGCCGTTTAATGGGTTCAGGGTTCTTTTCGGGGGGATAAAAATATTCTAAAATTAGATTATGGTGAAGACTGCCCAACTCTGAAAACACAATAAAAACCAATGAATCATACACTTTAAGTGGGTGAATTTTTGTGGTACGTAAACGTTACTCAATACAATTGAGTTTTGAAAAATTAAATACGATGACATTACACACGGTGTTGTATCCTGCTTGAATCCTGGAACAGAAAAACACATTAGTGAAAAGACTGGCAAAACCCGAATAATGTCTGGAGTGGAGCAACAGCATCTGTACTAAGGTATTTGTCCTAATGTTAATTTTTAAACAGATTAAAGGTTACGTGAGATGTTAACGTTAGGAAAGATGGGTCAAGGTTACACAGGGACTCTGTATCACCCTGGC
This sequence comes from Macrotus californicus, assembly GCA_007922815.1. Taxonomy (NCBI): domain Eukaryota; kingdom Metazoa; phylum Chordata; class Mammalia; order Chiroptera; family Phyllostomidae; genus Macrotus; species Macrotus californicus. The sequence goes on along the minus strand of VMDR010000680.1, from coordinate 32,493 downwards.
AACTTTTCTGTAAACCTGAAATGATTCCAGAGTAAAAGTGAAAAAACAGCCACAGTGAACCTTTAGGGCACCTGATGGAGAGACACAGAGAGACAGACACAGAGAGAGAAGGCACAGACACGTCATTAGGAATGACACGTGGAGATTTAAACTACAAAACAGTGGTGATGTAATTCCAACACTAAGAACAATGATGTGCCAGTGCTGGGTAAGGCAGTTTCCTGCACTGTCACCATCTGGCAGGTCTCTGAGCTTGGGATGAATTCCACAATGTGACACAGTTTGAGATAAGAAATAGGCTCTTAAAGGGGCGACCTACAACCTGAGGGTCAGTGAGAAGAGACTCAGCCTGTGGTTCACTGTCCTCCGTGGTTGCACAGCGGGTCATGTCAGCATCTGGGTGAAGAGCTGGTCAGCATGGGCAAGCAGGCCGCTGGGCAGATCTGGATTCCAGGGCTTGGTGTGTATAGCAGTTGCTGAGAAAGCCAAGTGCCCAGCACTTGGAGACCTAGGGAGGCTGTGGGAAGCTGGAGACTGTCCTGGCAACGGAGGGGAGCTACCAGTCCTGGGGGAAGCTGAGTCTGAATGGGGGCCCCTGCCTCTAGGAAAAGGTGGGTCTTTTCCAGTCTTCCCAGAGTAAGTTCTCGTGGTCATGTGGGCACAATTCTACTTGATGTACATAACCAGTAACTTGCAAAATACATCAAATGCACAATTTCTTAGGAAAACATAACTTCATGAAACTACTCAAGAAGAAATATAATTTTTGGTTATATTTATTACTTAACCCAGAAGGTTTAAAATCCACCCTCCTCCATAAAAAAAAAAGAATAAAATAACACAACCCATTAAATCCAGAAGACTTTTCAGTCAGACCCAAACTTCAAAGAACAGATAAAAGTTATCTTAAACAGCGTGTTCCAGTGCATACAAAATGAAGGAACACTACCCACATCATTCTATGAAGTAAAATAATTCCGATGGCAAAACCAGATAAGGACAGAACAAGAAAGTAATAATTAAAGACTAATCTTACTTCTAAATATAGCTGCCAAAATCCTAAGTTAAATGTTAGTCAACTGAATCCAGAAATGCCTATTAAAAATACATCGTGACTCAGTTGGATTCACCCTAGGAATGCAAAGATGGTTAAAATTAGAAAGTAAACTAATGGGATTTACCGTATTAACTGGTAAAAGGGGGAAACCATTATGATCATATCCATAAACATAGAAAAACTTTTGATAGTACTCAGAATTGTTTCATAATTAATACCAATAGCAAATTAAAAGTAGAAAGCAAGTTCCTTAGCCTGGTAAGTGGCAACTACCGAAATTATAGGAATTTTCAAAATTATATAGCAAAAATTACATGTAATTGTAAAACGATGAAAACATTCCCTTTCAGAGCAGGAACACAATGATCTGTTCTATTGCCATTTCTACTCAACACCATACTGAAGCTTTCCACTGGTGCAATAAGACAAGAAAAAGAAATAAAAGTTATAAGAATTTAAAAAGAAAAAAATAAGAAATACAAAAGAATCTATAAACTGCTAATAAATAAGGGTTTATCAAGGTTGTGGAATGCAAAACAGATGTAAAACCAGTAACATTGCTATTCACCAGCAACAAAAATTATAAAACATTTTTTAAAAGAATATATTTTTCAATGGCAACAATAAAATATAAGGTACCCAGAAATAAACATAACAAAAGATGCATGAGACTTTTGCCAATGAAATTAAAAAGCTTTATTGAAGAGCATAGTAGAATACATAAATGGGTGGACATATAAACCATATTTATTGATGGGAAGATGAAATTTTATAACAACAGCAGTTTCCTCCAAAATCAGTCTAATAAATTCAGTATAATTGTAATAAAAATTCCAAATTGATATTTTTCAAAGCTTGACAAGATCATCCTTAAATTCATACAGAAGATTAAAGCATGAAGAACAGCCAAACTCTTTTTAAAAGAGGATACATGGGGGAAACCGATTCCAACAGACATCCACACTTTCCTTAAAAAAAAATAGTGTGGTATTGGCCCAGAGAGTGACAATTAGGCAAATGGAGTAGTACAGAGTCTAGAATTAAACTCATTTATGTCTGATAGTCACGGCATTTAAATTATAGGAAAAGGATAGCACCACTGGTGCGGAGACAAGTGACCAGCCCTGAGGAAAAGATGAAATCAATCCAAACCATAGTCCATTCACAAATAATTTCCAGGTGGTTTAATGACCTAAAAGCAAAAAAACTATTAAATTATTGGAAAAAATATCCCATGATGTTTTAGTGATATTTGAACATGCAATTATTTTCTAAACCAAAGCCAATAAGCACTAGTCATAAAGGAAAAAAAGACACTTCATTACGTTAAAATTAAGAACTTGTTTTATACCGAAAGGCATGCGACAGACAGTGCCAAGACAGGCCCCCGTCTGAGAGAAAATGTCTGCCATGCATATAGCCAATGTAACTCAAAAATGAAAGATAAGCCATCCAAGAGAAAAATGGTAAGAAGTATGAACAAGCAATACCCGGACAAAAGCCCCTGATGTCCAGTAACAGGAAGCTACACTCATCAACACACCCCCTTTTTAGCCATTTGTGGTTCCTCCTCTGCCAGGTGTCTAGTGGTGTCCTTTGTAGCTTTTTCTGCTTTCTGGGCATTTTCTCACGGGCATGCGGGAGTTCCTGTTTTGAACTTGCTCTTTTGATCTGGCTATTCTGACCTTACAATGTGGACCCGACTGTTTTTTCACCTTGTGCCTGAGAATGTGTTTTTTACTTAACTTTTAAAATTAAATATGATTTACAGACATTTGTAATGAATGCTTTTGGTGTTTTAAGAAATCTGTCTACCCCAAATTTACAAAGATATCGCCCTGTGTTTCCTTGCAAACCTTTAGACTTTTCCCTTTTACATTCAGTTGCGTGATCTACCTTGAATTCCTTTGTGTATGGTGAGAGGTATGGGTGGAGGTTCATCTTTTCTCCCTTTGGTACCCAGGTAGTCGTTCCAGAACCTTTGACTTCCTTTCACCATCGAATTGCTTTGGTACTTTGACCGAAAACTAATGGACTATACAAGCGTGGGTTTATTTCCAAACTGTCTTGTTCGTGGATCTGTATCCTCTTGGTTATTACAGCTTTATGGGCACTCTTGTAATTAGCTAATGTTTAGACCTCCAACTTTGTTAACTTTCAATATTGTTCTAGTCGTTTTAGGTCTTTTACATTTCCACATTAATTTTGGAGTTAGTTCATCGTTTTCTACAAAAATCCTACTAGAATATAAAAAAGTTCTATTGAGATAAAATTCACATATTATACAATTCACCCATTTAGGCGTACAAGTAAAGTATAAAATTCAAGTATACAATTCAAAGTGCTTAATTCAGGCAATGAGTTTTGGTATCTTTATTCATTTTTAAACCTTGTGGTAAAATACATGTAACATAAAATTTGCCATTTTAATCATTTTTAACGAAACCATTCAGTGTTGTTAAGCACGTTCACAGTGTGGTAGAACCAGCACCAGTACCCAGTTCTGCAGCCTTTTCGTGATCCCAAACAGAAATTCTTCAACTAGTAAGTGGTAGCTCCCCATTTTCCCACCTCCCAGCCCCTGGTAATCTCTGCTCTCTGTCTCTATGAATTTGCTTATTCTAGATATTTCATACAAATGCAACTACACAATATGTGTCCTTTGGTGTCTGGCTTGTTTCCTTTAGTATAATGTGTTCAGGATTCATTCATGTTTAGCACATATCAAAACATCATTCTTTCTCTCATGGCTGAATAACCCACAGTTTGTAGAAATCACATTTTGTTCATCAGCTCATCTGTTGATAGATACTTGGGTTATTTCCACCTTTTGGCTACAGTGAACAATGCTGCAATGAATACTGGCATACAAGTGTCTTCAAGTTCCTGCTCTCCATTCCTGTGGGTCCATGCCTGGGAGTGGAGCTGCTGGGACATATAGCAATTCTGTTTAACTTTTCAAGAAACTGCCAAACTGTTTCCACGTAGCTGCTCCATTGTATGTTCCCACCTGCAATGTACAAGGGTTCTGATTTCTCCACATTCTCACCAACACTTGCTGTTCTTTGTGTTTTGTTTTTCGTTAGTCATCCTACTAGGTATGAAGTGGTATCTTATTGTTGCTTTGATTTGCATTTCTCCAATGACTAATGATGTTTCGTATCTTTTTGTGTGTTTACTAGCCATTTATATATACTTTTGGAGAAATGCCTATTTCTCTTTTGCCCATTTTTAAATCGGGTTGTCTTTTTGTTGTTGAGTTATAAGTGTTCTTTGTATATTCCAGGTACAAGTCCCCTATTAGATACACGGTTTGCAAATATTTTCTCCCATGCTGTAGTGTATATATTCACTTTTTGGACAGTGTCTTTGATGTACAAAAGTTTTTAATATTGATGAAGTCTAATTTATCTATTTTTTCTTTTGTTGCTCATTCCTGTGTTGTCATATCTATGTGCTAGTTATTTTTCATGGGATTACACTGAATCTTTAGACTAGTTTTGGAAGAGCTGACATTGTAATATTATTATTTATAATGAATATTTATTCGGTCTTCCATTTCTGGCACAGAGACCCTAAAGCCCTTGGAATCTCCTAACTTAAAAGAGCAATAAAGGCATATTGATATTCGTGATGAACCTCTTTCAACCACACCTGAGCTTGTTAATGAGGTGGCTTTTGGAAAGCACCAAAGGATGGTGGTGGGTTGCTAGGGACACAGCCATGGGGTTTGAGGGGTGAAATTTTTAGTCCCAACCCCTAACCTCCAGGGAGGAGTGAGGGGCTGGAGACTGAGTGCAATCACCAGTGACTGATGCTTTCTTTCATCAACCCTGTCTGTGTAGGTGGACCCCTGAGCCCTTGGAATCTGACACTTTCTCTCGGTAACAGTGTCAGGATTTCACTGAGTTGACTTTAGGACTGCACTTGGCATTGGAGAATTGCCTGGTGGTATGAAAAGAAAAAAACAAAACACACGTCAGAGACATCCTATCACTATCAGATCTGCTAAGTCATGAACACAGTAGATCTTTTCAAATTATCTTAGGACTTCTCTCTCTTGTCTCAGACATGGCCTAATCTATCCCTAATTATCTTAAAAAGACCCCACCCACTAATATTTTGCTGGGGGTTGGAGTTTCCACATATGAACTTTGGGGGACACATGCATGCAGTGCATAACAGGGATACTCTCTCCCAGTGTCCCAATACACAGTCCTGGGGAAGCCCCAGGGGGCACCTATACGACAGCACATGCCCACTGCTGTGGTCAGAGGCAGCCTAACCAGAACTCAGATTAGCAAAGGGACAGTCACTCTGAGAAATGATTGTGCAGAAAAAGGGGAGAGGAGATCAAGGGCAGAAAAATGTATCAGATGACTGCTGAAGCGGGCTGGGAGGGATCCTCTGGAATGTGTCAGGTCCACCCTCATGCCCAGCTAGCCATTCTCCTGGAATCTTCCCTCTGGGAGACAGCTGTGAAGTATCCCAGCTGGCTCCAGGGCTCAGGTAAGGAGAGGAAGTGTCGCCATCTACTGGAAACATGATTAAATGAAGTTCTTCTCCCTGAAGGTGGCAAGGCATTCCGAGCAGAGGGGAAAACCTGCCCTAGGGGCAACAGAGAACCACATGGGGTGAGGGGTAAGTGGCCCGAAGGAGAAAATGCATACTCAGCAGGAAAAGTCCAGGCATGATGGAGCTATACTTTCCTTCATAACAGTAACAACTATTAATATGCCCCGTCCTCCATTCTTGGAATTCTTGCCCTGTGCTCAACACTGTGCCATGCACACGAGGCACAGTTCCTGATCTGAGGTTTTGGCCATAGCTATTATGACCTCCATGACAGATGGAGCCTTTCTGCTCTACAGTCCAGTGATCCTCTTCTTATACTCATTAAGTCAAGGATTTGGGATTCCACAGAACTCTCTGTGTGACTAATGAGTGAGACAGGGTCCTGAGTTGCTCCCACACACACCCCAGTAGAATGTAAGGCTTCCACGGGTTTCCACAAACATAATCCTAAGTGGTCCTTACAACAAACGCTTACTGAATACATTGAGTGCTGCATTCCCTCATCTGCCATGGCTGCAGCTGGGTTTGATCAGCAGAAGCTCATACTGAACTATAGCTCTATTGCCCAGCAATTTCACTTGGGCAGAGAAGGGGCTGACATCTCATTTCCAAACTCACAGAAGCACAGAGAAAGAACTCTTTCAGCTCCTCAGATGGAGTGCAGCCAATTCATGTGCAAAATTCCCTTGTTGCTGAGGCTTTCTGGCTTCCTCTGCTGAAATGACTGTCAGCCAGCCAGTCCAGAGAGCTTCTTTTTCCACCTTCCTGTTTGTTTCAGATGTGCTGGGCCTGTCACCAGGTCTCACACGAGTGTTCAGTTTTCCCCGTTAGCTGTAAAGGAATGCAGCACTTACAGGGAGTATACAATGGGGTGAGTAGTATTTTTGTGTGGGCAAAGGAACAGAAGTTTATGAGTGAAAAGTAACCAGTGGGGAAAAAAGGAAGTGTGGTGAGATTAAGCTAAAAATGTAATGGAAAGCAAATGTCATTCCAAGCAGCGGCATATGCCCGCGATCCACCAGCACTATACAATGCTTTCTAACTTTGTGTTTTGAATACCTGCCCCCCCCATCCTGTTTTAAAATAAAAGGATAGCATGGTTATAAAACAGAAGTCAAGCAGTGTAGTAAAGTACAAAGAGGAGAGTAAAACAAAATCCATATCCACTTAAAAACAACCATCACTAACTTTAGGTGAATATCATTCCTGATTTTTTTCAACATTCCTGATTTCTTTTCTTTGGTGATAAAAGGATGGAGGATATTATTTTTTTATAAACAGAGACATACTTATTTTTATTTATCATGTTATTTTGCTTGTATTTAAGACAAGAAAATAAACTCAAACAGTTACTAAACTTAAAATATTTCTTTATCCTAACAGCTATTTATTTAAAAATCCATTCATGGTTGTTTTTTTTTTAATTACCAAAAAATTAAGGTTAGTTATTATGTTTTTCTTTTTCTTTTTTTTGGTAACTTCAACTCTGCTGTAAAAATGAGATTAGCACTCTTATAACCCCCCCTTCCTCACTTCCAATTTACATCAGATTTCTCAGGTTTACACTATTTGTAACATGCATCCATAACATGACTCTAATTCCCAGGTTGGTCTTGGTTCTTTGTAAATTCAATGCTCCTGCCAGCCCTTTTACCATAAGCTTCTCCATTACTGCGTTAGAGTCATCTCTCCTATCAAATGGTTTCCTTAAGAAGGGTTCATGGGTGCTTAAGTGTACCTGACATTGTATGGGACAACTTGGCTGCCAACAATGTACTTAAGTCACTATTTTCCTACTCGGAACTTTAGATACATTCCTCCATTGTTTCCTGCCATTAAATCTTGTGGAAAGGAAGTTTCAGACCCTTTGGTGACTTGCACTTCCTGCCCAAACAGTGAAGATTCTCTTTTCGTTTTTTTAGTCAATTCACTTTATCAGGACATGTGTTGGTGTCAGGGTATGTTCAAGTGCTTTCTGCCGGATTTCCTAGAACGCAGGGCACTTTCTCAACCTGAAGGTTAACTTCAGGAAACTTTCCTGAATTTCATCTTTCAATACTTCTTTAGTTCCTTTTCTGTCACCAATTGCACATATGTTAGAATATCTTTGTCTTCCTATAATTATCCTCTCAAGAATTAATTTAATCTTAAAAAAATTCTTTACCCACTGTAGTCACTTGAGACTTTTCTTGTTGTCAATTCTGTGTTCGACCAGGTTTCTTGCCATTACTAATTGATTAATTTGTTGTATAATATGGTTATTTTGATCAAGCTGTTTCCATTAACTGCCTTTTTATATCATTCCCTTGTTTAATCGGCTCATATTATGAGCTCTTATATTACTGAATTCATGCTCTTTTGAAGTTCTCTGAGAGCACAGCACAACCTTAGGAACTTTGCTTCGTAGATTAGCCCTTCTTCCCCATCGGTTCCATCTGTTCGTCACTCCATTCCCTCTGCTGGCTGGAGCATGTTTATGTAGCTGCCAGGTCATTTTATTTAAACTTGCTTATGTTTAAGACCATTTGCCATGTTCAGACCATCTATTTTAATAGCCAATGAAGCCATACCAGTGTATACCAGCCAAACTCGAGCCCTGCATGGGGAGGGAGCAGGACTCATGTACACAGGCTCTTGTTCCAGGGACCAGACTCTGCTCTGTCTTCTGATATTTGCATCGAGTCCTGCATCAGGGTGAATTCCAAATGGAGAGGAGACATATCTACCATATCATGGGGAGAAGATTCTTGGGATTTAGGTGTTTCTCTTAATTCAGGGATAAGCAGGGTTTCTTTTCTCCCATGTTTCACCCATCTCTCCCCAGCAACGCTCCCTCCTCTGACACACACCTGTGAACACGCACACCAGCCCCTTCAGAGGAAGGAAGAGGTAAGGGTACTCTTCCTGCCTAACTCTGAGGTCTCAATGAGAATTCTGGATTTTCCAGTGCGGACTCCCCCACTGCAAGGCAGGATTGGGGGCTCTCTTCATTCTTGCTGGGGAATCTGGTCTCCTTCTGTGGTGACCGTCTTCTAAAGTTTAAAGCACAGTGACAACGGCTCCTTCCCTTGCTTCACTGCTGGTGAATTTAAGTGGTTTCCGCTTCTTAAGTTTTACTATATTTTCGTAGTTCGTTTTTTAGGCTTTAGGGGAGGGAAGTTCTGTGATGTGGCCTTATTTTATCTTAATAAACTACACAAAAATCTTTGAGAGAAGCACTTGATAAAATACTTTAAAAATAAGTTTATTATAACTAACGAATATAAAATCTGACAGATGTTTTCAAACATTTTTGCAAAAAAAGTAAAACCCTCCCTGGCCCCCCTCCCCACAAGTTACAGAATAAGAACTTGGACAGAGTTTTACATGAAACACTAAACGTGAAATCTTCATTTGCTGATTGGTCTTAAAAGGCTCCAACACATTATGTTCCAAGTACAGGTCCAGTAAAATGAAGAAATCAACAAACCACTTGACACTTGCTTTCTACTGTCATTATGAGGCTCAATCAAAATGCTGAGGGACAAGCACAGGTAACAAAGATCGCCTGTGACAGATATTCAAAGTGCACGGATCTGTGAGACCACAAACATCGGAGATAAGAGTACTGGGGGTGGGATTCAACATTGACTTGAAAAATGAATGCCACGAAACCTATGTACACTGTAGCCTTTGGCATCTGGTCTAATGTGTTTCTTCTGTATAGAGATTTCATTTTGCTCGATCTCCTAACCCGATCGAATCGGCCCGAACACATGTCTCGTCTGACACAGATTGTCCACAGCCAATTTCACGTGAGGTAGTTGGGCTGTTTACTGACATTCTAGTGAAGTTGTCACAACACAGGGGACTCACAGATCAGACACACCATGAGGCTGGCTCGTGAGCCTTCTGGGAAGCAACAGAAATCACTTCTAGCTCACCCTCCTGGTCATCCCTGCCTCGCGTATACCCACAAAGAGACAGGCACGCAGGGATCTGTGCAGATGAGACCAGCTTTGCAAGGGAGACCCCCCAGCCCAGCCCAGGGCGGTGTCTGTTTATAAAGCCCAGGGAGAAAATACCGACCACACCTTAAAATACAGGTAACAGAGGGGATGTGCTTAAAACAAGCAAGATCTCTTTCTTGTGTTCGCACAAGAGTTAGCTGAAAACATGGGTTCACTCTGGAAGAGAAGTGATTCAAAGGGCAACCAGAGAATTTTGGGACACTTGCATTACCGAGTACTGGTGTGTGTTCTCCTTTTAATGAAAGGCTGTATACGGACAGTGCAGGACAGGCATCATGCATGCATCAACGGTCCCGCCTTTAACCACGTGACCACGCCCTGGAGTGCCCTCTGCAGCGGTGCACGGAGACGCCACGCAGACAGCCTCTGTGCACAGGCCCACGGACTGCAGCAGGACGGACGGGAGCGCTCACAGACGGGCTGGCAAGCAGTGTGTGCATGCAGCTGTTGAGAGGACCCCTAACGACTTGTGCTAGATAAGCAGTCTTAAAAGCCCATTAGACAGCTAGTGAGCATTTTATGTCATTATTGTGCAACCCCTGAGTAAGCAACTACAGGTTATAAACAGATGCCCAGACGCAGGACGTATCTCTCAACAATGCACCCGGCACGCGCTTCCTAGGACACAGACGTACCGCACACACCGAAGTCCGCGGGTGGGCTGTGCGGGTCACGGAGCAGCTGAAGGCAGTGCTCTCCGACCAGACAAGTCAGCTCAGCTAGCAGAACAATGGCTTAAAACATACTTTACGTATAAACGCTAAATCTGAACGTATAAAAGAGGCTGACAGTTCGCCTTGAAAGGAAACGAACCACGAAGGGAGGGGACCTGAAGAGTTGTAAAACCTATGACTAAAATCAGAAGCAACTGACATTAACCAGAGACTCCGAAATGCAGCACTGTGTCACCGACTTCTTGTAGGACATGACACAAGAGTTCAGTAGAAAAAAACACACATAGTGTTCCTTCAGAAGGTTTCCGAAACGTCCCACACCATATCTTAACTGCTCCTGGCCCTCTGGCCTGCTCTCCTGCCTGAAATGCAGGAGCCCCACGAGCAGATGGAAGTTCCTTAACATGATACCCCTTACTTCAGCTCTTTTACTTATTTCAAATTGAATAAAGGAAAATGTACTTTATTTACTGGTCCCCATCACATTTTTTAAATTATAATCACTTTTCTGAAAATATAAAGGTGAGAGCATTAACTTTTTGGACATACATGTACGCACAATTAATAATTAAAAAAGAAGACTGCAAAGTTTTACACAGTCTGATGAACACAGCCTCTCCAAGCCCGTCCCCGACATGATCTGCTCACCGTTCCAAGCCCAACTAGAACTCCCTGCAGAGCTGATGAGAATATCACCTTCACCCCAGCAAAAGGGCATCCCTCCAACGTGATATTTTTCAGCAGGATTAGCGATAAGCAGTCGAGTATGCTTTCAAAGGACAAAACAGTTGCCATCGCCAAAAGGACTGGGTTCCCTTAGACTAACACACTGGCCCCCCCACCTCGAGCACCAAGCCTGGCATCTCCTTGGGGAGGGGTGCAGACACGGGGCAATTGTATGCACGGAGGCACCCTGGAAGGGGTCAGCCAAACGTTACCAACTGCGTCTTCTGATACCTAGAAGTCACATTGCCTTTTCCCTCAGGATCTTCCTAAAGGCTGCTCCTGAAAAGGGACCCTGAGATGTTTGAGCAACGAGAGCAGGATGCCTGTCTTCTCTGTGCTCGCTGTCCAGGCCAGAGAAAGCCCAGGTGTCCAGACATCTTGGCGGGTTATGGAGAGAAAGCCTTACCTACCTTTTCTTTGTCCCCTTCAGAGACACTGGCTGCAACTTAGCACGAATCAGGACTTGGACTAAAACGGAGAAGCAAATACTGTAGATCCAGGAGGAAGCTCTGCCTGCACCAAGCTCCAGGTCAGGCTGACCTCACCGTCTAGTACGAGGTTCAATTTCTAGTTCTCTTTATGAACTAGACGAAATAGTCTTTTGAAGGACTCTCAGAGCGGTACACATCTTAGGCAAACTTAATGTGCTCCAGGGAGGAAAACACCTATCAAAACACATTGCCCCTTCAGTCGTGTTGGAAAAAGGGTGAGGAGAAAATGGAACTTACTCAAATTATCCTAATCTGCGTTCCCAATGATCCCAGATAATATCAAACCCTTCTTCCCCCGAAAACTGGGTCGGCTACGCCAGCCACACCTATAAATGTGAAACAGCCACGCCGAGCAGCTTTCTTCACAGGCGTTCACAGTTTTGCAGACAAACAAGGTATATTCCTGGGGCCCACTCCCTCCCCACACAAGGTCACCTGAGGTGACCGGGAGCACTGGCAGGTGATGAGAGGGTCCTACTTCCCAACACTCACAGCTTTGTGGTTGCATCTCCTCCCATTGACAGGATGTCTAAAGTGTCTTCACTGAAGAGACAGGTAAAGGTGGGCTGCTTTTTCAAGCTATGTCAAGGGCAGGAGCCCCTTGGGTTGCCCTCATCTGCACACCAGCCAGAGAGGGAGAGCCACACCGACTACTCGTGGGAGGGGAACGAGCACACACATGTCCCTTCGGAGATGCCCACCGGAAGTGCTAAAATACAAAATAATCAGCGTCATTTTAGCATCGTTTTTCTCCCCAGCCTTAAAACACTTGATGTTGCTTTTCTAAGTTTTAGCCTTTTCCAAAAGTCTCTATGTGAGCAGTGTAGCTGCTTCATTAATTTGAGCTAAATTAATGCCCTTTTGTCTAAAGACAGATGGAAGACAAAACCAACACCGCTCCCGACATTAACCTCTCTGTCTGAGAGGTTAACCTCTCCCTTGGCCCTCGGACCAGCATCCTCTGGGGCGCTCAGGCAGCACTCCCCTGCGGTGTGCAAAGGAGCCCACCTTCTACCCTGGGGAACCCCCCATGGTGGATATGCCCTTGTGGCCACTTGGAGGAAGTGGCCTCTCAAGGGGATGGCCCGTAGCCCCTCTCCATGCCCTCTTGGAGGTATGGTCTCCTGAGACCAGGGCCACAGTCCCCATGTCACTCTCTCCAGGGAAATGCCTACACGAGGTGGTTTTATGACAGGCTGACATCTCACCCATCGACTGTGACCCAGTCCCAAAGCTCGTGAGATTGCTAAGCAGTGGCATTTAGCTTGCTGTGTATGACTGGCGACTAGACCACAGCTGATCCAGGAGCACACGGGGAGCCATGGTGCCGGCCTGCAGCCCCAGCTGGGCGCCATGCTGGTTCGAAGAAGGCCGCCGAGTAAACCTGGTCCTTCTCACTGTCTCTGGAACTGTTTTGCATCCACAACCGCCTCTTCTTCTTTGAAAAAAAGGGCACATCATTGAGTTCATGCAGAAGACTGGATATTCTGTAAACTGGAATTTAATCTCATGGTTCTTCAAGTCTCTGTGCACTAGAATCACTTGACCAGTACTCAAATGCAGAGTCCTGAGTCCACCCACGTGATCTGGTTCTTCAGGTCAGGGTGAGGCCTGGGAATTTGCTTCCTGAACAAGCACTCCATGTGCTTTTGATGCAGAGGCGGTCTGGATCCCACCTGTTCCTCTATTTGAAGGCTGTGTCACAGCGAGCACATAAATCCCTCACTTTTGAAATTGGGTAACAATCCCTGAATGTCACGGTTTTGCTGTGCAGTCCCCTTGCGACATGCATGGGAAAGCATGGGAACATGAGTGGGGGCTGGAGTACACCTGGACCGCGCAGGCTCACATCGCCCACAGCAACACGAAGAAGGAGGTTCTCTGAAGAACATCTAGGGCCGGCAAGCTCGACATTTCAACAGCTTCCGCGGAGGGGCTCAGCTCCCTCCAGAGTTTTAGTCTAACTCCGAGGTGATGGGAGCCCTGGCTATGAGCTGTAGTCCTTGACACAGAATTCGCTCCCTTGCAGCTTGGGTTTGGGTGGCCCGTTAAAACTCAAAGCCAGAAAAAACAAAAAAAAAAACCAGTACCAGCAAACTCATTCGTCAAATCTGCTCTCAGAACTTGCTGTGCAAGTCTACACAACAGCTGTGATTTGGTTTCCAGGAGGCCCTTTGAACTGAAATATATAGCACCTTGGTTTTTAAACACACAAAACACATAGAAGCATTTAAAAACGTATACAGAAAAGCACTAGGCTTTGCGTCCTCCTCTCCATGTCCCCAAGCAAAGGGAGCAGAGGGCTGAAGTTGTGGCTGAAAGAGAAGAGGGGCAGCAACACGCGGCAGCAGGCTCGGCTCCCTGAAGGCAGAGGACGCGCGGCCCGCAGATGTCATACCACCTCGTCGCTCTCCAGTCCGTGCACCTCATATAGTGAGTCCAGGATCGCCAGCTGCTTGTCCATGGCGGGGAGGTAGAGGCTGAGGTCCCTCTGCATCCCAGCGCTGAAGGCTGCTTTCTGGTGGTCGCCCTCCTTTATGCTTAACGCGGCCACAAAATCTTCATAGGATGGCGCCGCCCTCAACGCTAGCTGCAATAGAACAGCCTGTGAGAGTGTGTAGCACACCTCTTGTGCACGCTTTCCTCTTTTGCATGAGTGCATATGCAAACACACACACACACACACGCACACACACACACGCGCGCTGTGTAGCTGAGCAGAGCAAAAGAAAAAAATAGGAATATACCCTTTGAATTCGTGGGCTCTAAAATTTTTTTGAAGCACCAAATCAAATAATGTTTAAGGCTCAAAGAAGCACATATGCGCTTGGGCCATCTTGAGGGTGAACAATGCCTTTAAGTCAGGGAATACAGAGAGAACAAGTTTAAGAAAAGCTCCCTTCATTCACAGTGTGATCCAGAGTGTTGCCCTTGAACAGTCAGAATGCCTGAATCTACCTGAATGCACGCTGCTACCCCAGTCCTTGTCCCCACCTGGCCAGCATTCCAGAGAGCCTCTCCCACTGGGGCCTCACCTTCATACCTGCGTTTCTTTGCGCATCTCCTATTTCCCCCATGTGGATACTGTTTTCTTTGTACTCTTGATTGACTGTTCTCCAAAACAGAAGGGAGCTCACACTTGTTTGCTTGTGCACTATGCTTTAGTGCATATCTTTACAGGAACCCTGTAGAGTTTCCATCCCTATTTTACAGATGAAGGTCACATCGCTAATGAGCAACCAGGCGAGGACCTGAGCTGGGAATCACCTCTGTGCTCTGTCAACCGCACCCTCACACCACATTGCTGCCCTGACAGGAGATTTCTGGGGCCCTTTGGGACTCCCTTCCTTTGCAGACCACTTGTCCCCTAAGCTTGCTTAAATCGCTGCCTGGTGTCCCCTGGGTTGTCTCTGCTGAGATCTAGGCAGACTTTGTAGAATCCTGAATTATCATTCTATAGTTTCCTTCTGGAGCGTCCTTATACTTTGAATTTGAAAGCCTTAGAGAATCAGCTTCCCCCACTCCGCCTCCTTACTTTTTGCAACTGGAGAGGGGCTGATAGTTACCCTGCACTGGTCCCAGCACAGGGCAGGTCAAGAAGACCTGGGCTGGACTCCCAAATCCTTCCCATGTTAGCTCGAGGAATTTAAGCAGCATGTTTAACCTCTTAGGACCTCAGTTTCCTCGTCTGTGGCAGAGAACAGATACCACTTCCCTTATGTGAAGGGCTGATGGGATATGTACTCGTATGACGTACTTAGCCCATTGCCAGGCACGTAGTAAATACTCAGATAACAGCAGGAGTACAAGGGAGAGAGCAGAGAATGAAGGAGAGGCCATCACCCAAAGTTATGATGTGAGAAAATCTCCCAGAACTGGAGGATATGAGAGTTCAGATTTAATGACCCGCCCAGTGCTCGGCGTAACAAATGACAAGGACCAAAAGGGGAAGGTCATACAATTTCAGAATGTGGGGATAAAGAAATTAAATGGAATATTTAAATATATAAAATATACAAAAAGCTAAGAAGGTAAAATGCAAAAATGTTTAATATGGAGTGAAGAGAATATGGACAATTTTAATTTTTTTCCCTTTCTATTATTCTTCTATAATTTCTGCAAGGTACTATGATGTGTCTAAATTACTCTATATGGGGGGAAATGCCATAAATTAAAGACTCGTGCTCATGATAAATTTCCTGCTATAGCGGCATACTTGTTGATGATATCTCTTTGATCATTAATACATCAGGATGTAACTTTACCTTCACACTGGAAAATAACACACTTATGTTCCTTGCACACGGGACAACTTGACGTTTTTATGCTTTGTCATCTCAGCGAGGGCCCGTGGGTGTCAGACACCGGCAAGCCATCGCAGCATTTACTCGGGGAGGGCGATGAAGCAGCAGTGTCTGCTCTCTAGTTATTCACTAGTTGTCTCAATCATTCTATCCCCACTGCAGAGGCTGTGATGCAGGGATGGGCACAGGCCTGTGGAGACCACGTCTGGGTTTGGACCTGGGCTCTGCCGTAGCCTCGTTGCAGGATTCTGGGACTGGGATTAGCAGTTCTGAATTTACGAAATAGTGGGAGTCCATCCTGAGGCCCACCAGGAATAATAAGCACGAAGCGCCCAGGACAATGCCCAGCACACAACAGATATCTAAGAGTTCACGGTGGCTGTGGCTATGCTCACTTGAACGTGCACGGAAGGTAAGTCGGGCAGTTTGTAGCTGCCACTGGTCTGGCTCCTATTTGTCTCCGTGCTTTCAAACAGGATTTCATTTTCACTAAAGTTTGGTTTCTTCCACCGTAACTTCTTCCCACTTTCTTTACCTGCCTCCTAATAAATCATGACCTAATAGTTCCTAAAGTAGGCAAATAATGTCTCCTATCCTTTAAATCAGTAAAAAACACTACCTGCAAGGCTATTTTTACCCCCCATTTTCCAAAGGACACTCCTGTTCTGTGAGGTTTCCTAGCGTCCCCCCACCTGAGCCACTTCATGACTGTGTCTGATGGAGGGGACCGAGCTCTCCCGGGTGGGACAGCCACAGCATGCATACTCCTGCGGACAGGCAGGGCCAGCTGCTCCTGCTGCTCCACACAGCAGGCTAAGGGCTTTGCCTGGGGGGCTGTGTTTCCCAGGGTGGGCTCATCCTAGGCCAGTGTGCTGGGAAGGAAGGACTGGTGTGCAAACAGGAGTGGAACACATGAATGAAAACACCTTCACGATGAAAATAATTGGGTAAGAAGAGAATTCTGGCCCTAGCTGCCAATACGCCTGATTCAGTTAGTAATTCAATGAAATTCAACTGAGAAAAAAAAATCAAAATCTGAGAATGGACAAAACCGAACACAAAGAGCAGCAGAGGAGCTGTGAGCCTGTGGACACCACCGGCTTCCTTCCCTCCGTGGTGAGCGCTGGGCGGCTCCTGCCTCCTGTAACAGGTGTGGAACGAGGTACAGAACGGGGTATAGGCTGAGAAGCTCCTGGCCCCCAGGAATATAGGAAATCCCCCTGCCCTGACTAATCCTGCTAGGGTGCTGGGGAAGCTTATCATACCTGCACAAGAAGCAGAAAGCCCCATGGGAAATGGGAGGTCAGGGTGAATATTTAAACTAAGGGCAGGGCCAGGGACTCCTTGGCCATAAAGGTTGAAAGGATGTAGAAGGACACCCGCCACCTGCCATGAGGAGGTGCCATGTGGTTTTGGATTAAGAGCTGGAGAGCACAGCTGCACTGCTGATGGAGCTGGGGATTGGGGGGCCCATCCAGCCAAGCCCAGGTGAAGGGGGGATGCCTCAGATGCTGAGCCACGATCAGCAACGTTAAGCTGCGGACTTCTTCTTTCCCTGAGACGTATCTGGTCGGCATATTCTGAAACTAGCTTGATTTAGCAAAAGGGAGGCAGGACTGTGTGTGCATGCCTGGGTGTTTAAAGGGGGTGGGATTTAACGGTGAAATTCTGCCATTATCCTAAACCTGTAAAACTTTAAAATAAATAATTCCTTTCCTTTTTACCAAACTCTGGCACTGAAAGCCACAGTTTTTCCGGCGGCTTTCCTGTGGTTCTCTAACACGGCCTCTGTACCGCCTCAGCACTTGAAAGGCAAGTTTTGGAGGCAAACCTCCACAGGCCGCTGGAACCGGCTGGGGCAAAGCAAGCTCTGTGGCAGTCTTTTCTGCTCTAGACACTTTTTACCACCGACATTCCCACACAACAGAGACCAATGGACTTAAATAAGCAACTTACTCAGGAAAACGAAGCACACAGAGACGCCACGCACACAAAACAGACAAAGCCAGCTCTGCCATGACCCTCAGGAAATCAGGAAGCAGAAGGGTTACTTACTGCAAAAACCCCTCGGACGACCCAGCCGTGGTGCTGCCGTAACGTCTTTCCGTATGCGTTATCTGGAAAAAGAAGAAAAGCCTTGTGAGGGACAATTTCATCAGAATTTGATGTGCTGGTTGGATCACGTCCTTTCAAATGGATGCAGGAGTGCCGTCCTGCCAGTGTTAGGAGCGGATGAAAGACGTCTGATTATGAGATGATGCACACCAAAGGCCTTGAGGAGTACAAGTACCAGCACCATTTAATGAGTGCTTAGATTTACCACAGGATATAAAGATATTTTAAATTGTAACAAGGGTGGGGAGTGATTTCTGAGGCATAGCCAGATTTTGAGGACCTTCTTTGCTGCCATGTGAAGGATGCTGAACCTCCCCTCTAAGGCACAGTGGCCTTAGTGGCAGTTTTATAAAAATATCACTTACTGCTTTCTTCTGATTTCACAAATAGTGCATGCTCATTGTTAAAAATATGGAAACCACAAAAAGGGGGAACTAAAGAAACCTATGTAGTCGTGTCTCTTGGAGGGCACCACTGTGGGCTTTCTGGGGTGGACTCTCTTAGTCTTTTTCCTACACAGAGAGTTTATTTTCTCTAACAGTCATGACCAGTCTCATTTGGGGTCATGGTACAGAAGTCAGAAGGTGAGACTCCCATTTCTTCATAGTGCACAGCAAATGCAGCAGCCCTCGGGGCCCCGAGCCTTCAGCTCCAAGCCTCTCCAGCCGGACAAACTGCCTGTTTATGAGGGCTCTGGATCCAGTGCTGTGCCAACCTCAGAGACTTCATAGTTTCCAACACTTTGCCATTTAAGTGAACCATTCACAAAAGGCCAGAAATCTTTCTCCATGCCCCCTTCTACAGAGCAGCCAGAAAGCAAGGGAGCTGGGAGTCTGAACAGTAGGGGCAGACAGCCTGGTCTACGGAAGAGGGAGTGTTTGTGGAGCAGCATGGTCTGAGCTTTCCCTCCTGGCCCTCTGGGCGGCAGCTATTCCTTATTGTGTCTGCACCCTGCTAGAGAAACGTCCCACAGGGAAAAATGTGGGCCAGGGGGCCTAACGGGAGAGGATGGTGACAGAGAATTTGAGCTGGGATCTGATCCAGGCCCAACAAGACCACTGCTACAATTTAACACCAACAAATACAATTAAACTCATAAAAAAAAAAAAAAGATTTGCCAAAAGTCCTTAGCTGACTTCTAGGGCTACAAATATCCCTGCCACATGAGGCTGCATTAAAATAAGATGAGGTCTAAGCCTGACCTATTTTGGTTACCCAGAGATTAGATAATGAAATACATTAATCTTCACGGTAATACCCATTCATTATCATAATGCGTGTTCTATAATCTGGAAGTATTTTTGGCATCTGAAAGACATAAATGATACCCTTCTCCCAGTTCTTTGAGACGTGTCACTTCCTCAGAGACTGAGTCGAAATTCTTGAGCAGGAAGCCTTGAGAATCAGTCACCTTGCCCAATTCTCTTCCTCTACAAATGAGACAGAAAACCCAGAGAGATAGTGACTTGCCCGAGGTCACAAAGCTGAGAGAGATGAGAACTTGGGCCATTCTTGTCACATTGAACCATTCTGCCAAAAACTAAAGTTTATCCTTTACGATACAAAACAAAACAATGAAAATGAAAGACGTGACTTTTCCAGCCATTTCCTAAAAGAACTGGGACCTTATTCTGTTTATGGAAACAACACGAATGTGACTTCTTTACTGGTCACTCAAAAACTCGCTATGAGGTATTCAGAGATGAGGACAACTATTCTGTCCAGAAACTGACTATACGAGATAGTGTTTCTCTAGCATAAATCCATAATTGGTAAGAATTTGTAAAGTTACTTTGGGTTGTAGTGAAGACAAAGAAGAAATGCAAGTCTAAGTTTGAAGAGAGAGCTGAGGAGATGGATGCCAGAGCCAGGAAAGGCAGACTCGACCCTTCCCCAAGCTCAGCGATCACCTGGGCTGTGCAGGCCAGCTAGACTAGATGGTCTGAAGGGAGGGCCCGGGGAAGGTTTGAAAGTAAATAAGCAGTGAACAAATAGGAAACATCATACAGAGTGAGAAAGGAAGAATGTATCATGTGACATCATGCATGAGTTTAAAATATATAATAAAACACTAGGTACTGTTTATAGACACATAAATATAGAGTAAAAGTGTAAAAACATGCATTATATAATGACAAACAGCAAATTCTGGGTGAAGATCTTCTCTGGAAAATGAGAGGAGCCTATGGCCCCACGGCTCCTCTACTGAACTATTTCACATATTTGGTGAAGTGGTAGATATTTGTCAAATGTCTGAAATACTTTTTTAAAAAAACCGAGCTGCTAGAAAACACCCTCTGAATTCTTTATAGTGACTAAGCTTCAGGCAAAATGAATAGTCTGAGAGAAGTCAACTCCGTCACCAGGGGGCAGAGGTGAGATACCTGCCTGCGATGCCTTCGGTGACTTCAGGCACCAACAGGACGGGACCTGGTGCTGTGGCGTGCTGTGAGGAGTTTCGAGCAAGCACAACTTGATTCATGTTCCACAGTATTTTCAGAATAATTAGTCACGTTGTAACCTGACACTAAGTATCTCCTAGTAGGAGTTCGGGCTTTCTCACGTTGCTCTCCTGGTCTGAAAGCCTTTCCCATTGAACACATAACGGAGCCCCCTGGAGCTCTTGGTAGGTAATATTTACCTGACATTTGTGGGACCATTCCGAGGGGAGGGATGCGGCTGAGGGCACAGTGCAGAGCACGTAACATTTAGTACAATGGTGCATGAAATGCCAGAGCAACTTGCCTTCTTTCCTCTTACGAGGATGCTCTCCACAAGCTATTTGATATGGCATCTGGGACAGAGGGGCTCAGCTACACACTGGACCATTAAACATATCTGCCTCGTGGAGCCAACTCTTTCCGCGAATGACCTCTAGAGAATGTCACAGGACACTAAGAGTTCACAGCAGCTCTTGGCATAAGACCACTCCCCAAATTCCCCTCTAATCATCATTACGGGGAAGCCGCGTGATGGCTCAAATACAAAGGGGCACAGTATACAGTCCAAGGCTTCCTCCTGGACGCTGGAAACTCACTCTAGGTCACAGAGCAGCAGAACAATGACTGTGCGTGTGTTTTCCAGGGACTGAACACGTGCCGAGGCTTCCATTACATCACTTAAGGCTTTTACATATCATCTCCCATTTTCAAGGCCACTGAGATTTCACACATTTTAGGAACATTTACCTCAAAACCTTTCTTAAGCGGTGTTTTCAAATTGGGGAGTGCCCTTCAATAATTAAAGATTTATCTTTAATGTATTCCTGTCTTGCTGCTCTTGCTCTAGGGTGGGAAAAATTTTCAGCCATTGGAGAAGCAGCTCATTACTATGAAAGGAAGGCAAACCCACTGACTTTGAGGATAACTAAGTGAGCTTCCACGTCCTGGCTCTGGGGGAGCGGGTCTCACACTTCAGCAGGGATGAGAATCACCTCCATGAGTTGTTAACACAGAGATGCCTGGGCTCTGCCAGACTCCCTGAGTCAGCAGGCATCGACTGGGGCTCAAGTCTGCATTTCTAGTAAGTTCCCAGGTGATAAAGATGCTGCTGTCTTTGGACCACGTTGAGAACCACCAATCTAGATCTGAGACCCTAGGGGCGGTACTGACCCTCTCTGCTCCTCAATTTCCTGCTGTAAAAGGGAAATATTGGGAAGAGTAAATGAAGCATTTATCAGGAACCCACCGTCATACCTGCAATGCACGCTCCCTAAGCGGTAGCTGTTATTACAGTAACTCAAATCCAATCTAAGAATTTAAAGACATACAAGCTAATTTGTCTACATATGGCATATAAACTGACATACACTTTCTTTTACTCACATACCCAAACCCCCTCATTCCAGGTAAGATATCAGTTCCACTTATAAAGGCTGTGATGTTGAAATGAGAAAGGAGAAGCTGTTAACACAGCAGGAATATACATTGAGGAGCCTATGGGCTGTAAATAGTTAATGGGTGAACATTTCTCATAAAACCGTATCTATTTGCACAGAGCTGCTGGTGGCTGTGCTTGGAGGGGAGGGCGGGTTGGTAAGGGAAACCTCTCTCCTCATTAACCAGCAGCAGGAAACTAGAGACCCCCACAAGAAAGACATGAGTTAAGTCATGAAAACCTGACACAACCCTGAACCTCAGATGCACACCTCAAATCGACAGACCCCTTCCCTTCCCACCGACGACAGCACTGAAGGGGAAGAGAGGGAAGGAAAAGCTGAGATCGGCTGTGAACTGTTTCAGTTCTGAAGCAGCATTTGCTCTTCAGGTCTCCTCTCTTCGGAGTCAACATTTCCTGGTCTAATTTCCTCAAAAGTAGGGGAGAAAAGGGGGCCAACACAGGGGTGGAGGCGGGACAGAAAGGGTGTAGCCTGCACTTCCTCCCCGCCTCCGGTGCAAAGCTTTTCTTTGCACTTGTTAGTGTCCGGCAGGCAGCTGGGTTCTCTTCTGCCGCCGCCCCCTCCCTCCTGCCCTGCTCCAGCAGAGGGGGAAGGAGATTAGCATTCCCCTCGACCCCTCACGGACAGCCACACAAAGCAGCAGCCTCACGTAGCAGGCCCCCTGCCGAATCGAACACCGTCTGCATTTCCTGCCGGTGGAGGAGTCTTCCTCCCAGCGTGAAATGTTCACTCTGCAGAGGAATTTGTGGTTTGGCACCCAAGTTTTATAAACTTTCCATTTCTGGTTTGCGACCAATGAACCCCACTTCCGGGCAGGCTGGTCATCAGCTTCACGTTCATAATGATAAGAACACAAATGACGACAGAAGCTAGTCTCTATGAAGTGCTTATTAGGTACCACTTTTCTGATCCTGTCATATGCACAGACCTATTTAATCTTCACAGCAACTTTGTTAGGAAAATTGTATCATCACTCCCATTTTACAGATGAGGGAACTGAGAAACAGAAAGGTTAGGTCAACTAAGGGCACAACGCCATGAAATGGTGGAAGCCAGACAGGCCCGGTCTGAACTGCTCCACGGGTCTTCGAGCTCCGCAGACATGGGTCAGCGGTGTGAGCAGTTATGGTGGATATACTTCTAGTGCCAAAATCAGGACACCCGGTGGGGACAGAACTGAGACCGTCCCAGAAATTCAGGGATGTATGAGAAACCCCAAAATGCAGGTGGCCCAGGGACTGCGGACACTTTTTGTCGGGGAAACGAGGACCCTGGAGGCAGGAGCCCCGAAGTGACCCTGATTCAAACGTTCTGTGGTTTTGGCATGTATGTAAGTCTTTCCAAGTTCTGGGTACCTAGCCTGCAAAAGTGCGCTGATCTGAGCATTAAGTTGTCTGAATTCTTCATCAAGTGTTACGGAAACATCAGCTTTTACTGTTTCGTGGCGCATCGACAAGTTTCTAGACAGAAAAGCCTCTCAAGTCTTGTGGGGGCAGAACCCCTCAGGCCTCCTGGCCCAGAGGGAGGACCAGCAGCAGGAGGCAAGGTTGCTGGAGACTGACAGAATGCTGCAGGGGACACCGGTCCCCCTGCCCAACAGAAGTGTCCAATGCATCGTCCAATGTAGCCATTTCACTATTTGTCATGTGGCTACTTAGAGCTTGGCCCTGGGCTGCTTCTCTACACCATAACAATACAGGACTTCAAAGTAACAGGTGCACTCCCCTACTCCCCCCATCCCACCCCCAGGCCTCAGGGCCCATGCGGAAGAATTTCCCATAGGTCAAACGTGAGAGCTCAGCCACCCTGCTAGGAGCACTATGAGGATGCTTCCAGCTCTTAACTGTTTTTCAGAACTGACCCGATTAATACATGGATTGAGCACCATGCTGTAGTCCTTAGACCGAGGCCCTGGCCCCAGGCCTGGCTCTACCACTGCAATAACGGGGCCTGTGGGCAAGGGAGGAACACAAGATCTATCTCACTGCAGAGCAAATTCCCAGGGTTCCCTGTCCCCTCCAAAACTAGCTTCTCTTTGGATATTTTAGAGGACTGTACTGTATTTGAAGATTAATTCAGGAAGAACAGACTTCTTGGAAATATGAGGTTTTCCTATTAAAAGATGGCAGTCTGTTAATTTTGCTCTTAGAGTACACTGATTTTATAAGTTAGATCTAGATTACCAGGTGCCTATCTCATGGGTTCTTTTTAAACAAAGCATATAAGAAAGAAACAGTTAATAATAACGAACAAAAAAGAAACAAAATCAAATCCTGAAAAGCAGTAATTTCCCCTCCACCCTGCCTCTCCCTCCAGGGGTCTCCACTCCACAACCTGTTCAACTGATCAATCAGAACAGTAAGGAACACTTACTCAGGGCTGTCTGGATGTCCTTTTCTCCATTTTTCACTTCTGTTAAAAATCCTTTCAAAAATTTAAGACCTCTAAAAACAAAAAAAGAGGAAGAAATGTTAGTTTCAAACGTCACTGATGTCCAATGGGTAAAGAGAAATGCAGCTTCTCTTCCAGCAATATCTCGGGCATGGCAGGGGGCCGGTCAAGCCACGTGGCTGTCCTTTCTGAGTTTCTTCCCTGTCCTTCCCCTCAACCTTGCTCTGGCCCTTCTCATCTGATATGGCTCAACAGTGGCCTTCAAAATGTGGTCCCCGGGGACCACAGCTTCAGCATCTCCTAGGAATTTGCTGAAGTGGAAGATTCTGGGCCTACTCCAGACGTACTGAATCAGAAACTCTGGGTTTGGGCTGGAGCGATTATGTTTTTAACAAGCCCTCCACGTGACTCTGGTGTCCCTGAGGTTTGTGATCCACTGATTAAAAAAAAAAACAGTCAACTTTTTAATGTTTTAATCCTGTGTATACCACTAACAGTGTTCATCACCATCGAGAGAGGCAACACCCCCCTCCCCAAAAGGTGGTGTTCTTTTCATTAGACCCTCTAGAAAAGGCTATGCAGCGAGGTCAGACCCTTCACTCAGAGGTATTGGTCTTTCCACGAGGACAGTTTTGCTGAACTTTAGCTGCGGCCCCTCCTTCCACAGTAACCTCACCTCTTCAGCCACAGGAGGGCTTCGGTAGCCGAGTTCCTGACCTGGGCTACGTCGGCCTCCACTTCATGCAGCACGATCTTCTGAAGGGTGGCAAACTTCTCCTTGTTGGTGATGTACTTCTGATTCACTTTCTGCAGGCGAAGCAGGGGACAATCTGAATTCAGAATGCTAAAGTGACCAAGGAAATCAGTACAGCAACTGAGACTTTTACGTTGGTCAAGCAGGCCCCTAAGAAACCAGAAGAAAGGTGGCCTCTGTTACTTTCTTCCCTATGTTTACAGGGTAATGTTATTTTTGTTTGAGATTTCTTATGAGGCTTAAACTAGAATTAGATGGTTAGTTCTCAGGGTTTTAAAATAATCTTTTTAAAGTGCTTTTTTCTGCCCCAGGACCTTCCTCATGGCTGTCCTGTACTATCCCTCTGCACTTTTTATTCTGAGACCAGCCTCAACAATCATTCGTTTCTGAATGAGATTCCATGCAACTATTTCTTCCAAGTATACAGTCTCCCCAGAGACGAGCTAGTATATTCACCTTAATATTTCCAACGAGATCCATTTTAACAGGAGCAAATACCGTAGGACCAAGTTTGTCTAAAAAAGAAAATGAAAAACATCTTTGAAAAAGCAATTTTTTTCAAGTAGAAAATTTTTTCTATAGTATTTGTAAAGTATAGCAAAATTTAGCAGGCTCCCCCTACCAAAAAAAAATAACTTTTATGTTTTGCCTTTAAATCATTTTCTAAACATAAGTAGGCATCAAAGGCTTCTAGAACGCTACCTCCAGGTGAGTAACTACAACAAGGCCCTAAGGAGCAGGTGAGGACCACCTTACACACTGAAAACATATGGTGTAACCCTGGGGCTGTGCTGTCCGATGTGACAGCCGCTACCTTTGTGGTCACTCAGAGCTGGCCACGAGCCAGCCCAGACTAAGATGTGCCGTAAGTGTGAGGCAACCACGTGCCAGAGTTCAAAGAGCTACTACCAGAAAAGGATGCAAAATATCTCTTTAGTGACTCTTCTATATTGATTACATATTGAGATGGCATTTTGAATATTCTGTGATAGATAAAATAAATTATAAAAATTAAGTTTTATGTTTTGTTTCACTATTGTATGTACCTGCTAGAAAATGTAAAATTATACGTGTAGTTTGAATATTTCTGTTGGACAAGAACAACTAAAGAAGTAACATAAATGGGTATAGCTAGAAAGCCAAGAGAAAATATAATAGAATTCTAAAAAATACTTGAGAGGTCCAAAAGGAAGGCAGGAACAAAGAGAGGCAGGTAAAAAGCCAAAGATGAAATAAAACTGAATACTAAAAAATAACATTACTTGGCTAGAAGTCAAGAAGAGAGTAAAAAAGGGAAAAAAAAAACAGCACAAATATTGGGCTGGCCAAAAAGTTCGCTTAGTTTTTTCCGTATGATGGCTCTAGTAGTGCTTAGTTGTCTTTAACTCCATTCAAAACAGTTCTGTTAGATTGTATTGGGACAGCTGTCATACCAGCGTACATTTTTTAAAAAAATCAAAATTGGTGAATTTTTGTGTAGCCATGTTGGTATTGAAGATGGAAGGAAACATACTACATTTCTGGCGTATCATGCTTTATTATTTCAAGAAAGATAAAAACGCAAATGAAATGCAAAAAATTTGTGCAGTGTATGGAGAAGGTGCTGTGACTGATTGGATGTGTCAAAAGTGGTTTGCGAAGTTTCTTGGTCCTATTGATGTTTTAGCCAAAGAATTCTCTGCTGTGGGGCTGTCTCGTGCGTTGGAAGATGTTTAGCAGCATCCCTGGCCGCTACCCACTAGAAGCCAACAGCAGGAGATAGCTGACATACTCAAAATACCCAAATCAATAAAGTTATTGGTGAAAATGAAAAATGTGTCTTTTATGGAAAAGACTAAGAAGAATTTTTAGCCCACTCAATAGAAAATAAATGACAAGATAGTAGACTTATATTCACCCAAACAAAATAATTCACTGCATTAACATAGTATGGGGGAAAAAAGCATGATTACTTCCATCAATGCAGAGAATATACTTTAAAATTAACTCATGATTATAAAAAATGTACAAAAGTCCATCTATATGCTATCTATATGCTATAAATGAACAACTGGAATATAAAATAGTTTTTACAATGGCATTAAAAACCATAAAATTCCAAAATTCATTCCTAATGAAATATGTGTAAGACTTCACTTAAAAAATGACACAAACATTGTTGTAAATATGACAAATAACTGGGTGACCGGAGCGACAGAGCATGCTCAGGGATTAGGAGCCTCAGTGTTTAAGGCCTCAATTCCCTCCTTGGCTTACAGATTCAAAGTAATCCTAATCAGAATACCAGCAGGCTGAAAAAGCACCAACCGATCTGAAAAGCTAAAACTGATTTAGACATGCGCAGGGCCTAGAACCGCCAAAGCCATCTTGACAGAGAACAACATTGGAAGACTCTCATGACCTGACTTCAAGCTGCAAATGCACAGTAATCAGGACCCAGAGTATCAATCGGCTTAGGAAAAACAAACAGGTCACTGAGATGGGAGAGACAGTCCAGAAACAGACCCACACTTAGGCCAACTGATTTTCAACAAAGCTGCCACAGTAATGTCAAAGGGAAAAAATGCCTTTCAACAAGCGGTCCTTGAACAACCAGACATAAGAAGATAAAAAAGAATCTCAACACTTCGCGCCATGTACAAAAACTAATTTCAAGATGACTAACAGATGGAAACAAACTCAAGAATGCAGAAGGCAGCACAGGAGAGAACACTGTCAGAACTTGGGGGTAAGCAAAGGTCGCTAGGACACTGAAAGTACTAACATAAAAGAGAGAAAACAGATCAATTGGATTTCATGAAAATGAAATCTGCTCTTCAAAAGACATGCTTAAGAGACGGGCAGTCACAGCCTGGGGAAAATATTCACAATGAGCATGCCTACACTGGAATGTTACCAGAATATTGAAAGAAATTTTAGAAGTCAATAATAAGAAGAAAATTAACCAACTTTTAAAAACGGATTAAAGATTTTCATATAATTATATGAAAAAGTGCTTAACATCATTAGTGATCAGAGAAATGCAAATTTAAGCCATAAGATACCACTCAACACTCACAGGAACGGCCCAAACCAAAAATACTGACACCACCAAGTGCTGGTGAAGAATGTGAGGCAACCACAACGCACACACACTGCTGTCGCAAGTGTGTGATTGTGCAACCAGTCTTTATACAGCTAAACGTACGAACCCTAGGGATCATCAAGCCCACGCCTCAGCATTGCCTCAAGAGAAAGAAAAACGTTCGCCCACAGACACAAAAATGTTCAGAGCAGTTTCATTTATAACCGCCCCAAACAAACAAATGACCCAAATGCCTATCAACAGAAGAATGAATAAGCAAATTCTCAAATTCATTTAATAGACTACTCAGCATGAAAAAGGAATGATCTGCTGATACATGTAACAACAAAGACAAAAACATGATAGGGAGAGAAAAAGCCAGCTGCAAAAGGGCACATAATACGGTTTTCTATATATGAGATGTTAGAACAGGCAAAACTAATCCATGGTGATGGGAAGCAGCAAAATGGCTGCCTCAGGCTGGGTGATAGGCCGGCCACTGACTGGCAGAGGGAACATTCTGGGGTGATGAAAACATTCTCAGTGTTGTCAGAGATGTAGGTTACATAAGCAGGTGCATTTGTCAAGACTCACTAAATTGTAACACTTCAGTTATGCAAGTTATACCATGCTTAAAAAAAAAAGAGGCAGAGTTAAATGGGTCATGTAGCAAATTTCCACACATTAGCAATTCAAATACTCCTGACTCTATATAAAAAGTAAATATAGTTTGAACTTAAATAAATTTATACCTCTGCATTTTTTTGATCTTTGAAAAAAAGTTTTAACTGGTAAAGCTTTTCACATAGTACCAATGGATTTAAAGGTCTATTCCTCAACCACTTTCACTTTCATTTTTAATTATGATTTCTAGAACATGGAATTCCCTTTTTTTCATTATACTACTCGGAGGTCAATATTTAACCATAAAATGAGAATATGCAATAATGCTTCAGGTCATGCACTTTTACTGCATGTGGCTGGTGACACGAACAGGCAGCTGGGAAGGGCCGCCTGGCTGCACACACAGCTTGGGCTCTCTGTGCGGAATAGCCATAGTGAGAAAGGTTCTGGAGGCTGGTGAATTTAAGGCCATGGTGCAATCTTACCCAGCACTGGAACCACAGCATAGCACGATGCCAAGAATGCTTCTGTGGGGATGCCATTGTCTTCCAGAAGTTCAATGTCACTAAAGCTAAGCAATTTGGCAATAAAAAGGAGGAAAGAATGCAAACATTAGCATTCTAGCAATTCGGAGGCAGTCATGAAAACAGCTGCCCCCATACAGGGCAAACCATGTGGCCGGGTTTCCCACATAAGCCCCGGTGGCTGTTTTTCCATTATAATACAGTTTAATGAGAGCATCATTTTCCAAAGATCATCCTTCAGAACAAGCTAAAATTTGTTCATGGAATATACTCTCACAGTCCAATGCCTTCTCACCCGCCGCTACAGACAAGGTAAGCAGTAAAGCAGGGACTTGGGCAGACCATAGTCTCCATCCGGCCAGAACACACCATCCCTGAAAGGAGCACCGGGGCGGATCTTCCGGAAGGTGTCCAACTTTGGGATTTTAGAGAACACAGAATACCTGGTGTTCATGGTGCTAAAGAACGTCGGGATGGCTTCTTGGCCTTCTTCCCAGTGGGACTCCAGAGAGCTACCTGAGGGGCTCAACCCTCGCTGTGCCGAGCTGTCGTGATTTCCCAAGTCTTCCTCTCCCTCTCCCTTCATCACTTCACCTTGGGCTGCAAAGTAAAGATACTTATTACTAACCCACTATTTATTACCAAAATATACATGTGTTCATTGTTGAACATTTCTAAAATGCAGAGAAGTACACAGAAATAAAAATCAGTGAAATTGTACACATACACATACACACTCATATATACATATACACACAAACAAACTGGGTAGAAATATATGTAGATTTGTATCTTGCTTGTTCTCACCAATGTATCAAAAACATTTTCATTATCACTGAATACTCTGCAAAACATGACTCTAATGGCCCTGTAAAACTGCATCATGCTCATGTGTGGAGGGCATCTACGTGGTGTCTGGAAGTCCACTTTCGGAAGTAGCCATTCCTCACTATCAGTGTGTGCTGCTTTGTGGGATGGCCGACTTGCTAAAGTTGGTCTGTCATTCCAAAACTGGTGCTTCCAGCACTTCTGCAGTTATCTGTGGGCATGTGCAGAGTGGTGAGAAATTGAGTCACCTGACACATGTGTTCCCAGCTAAGCTTGAACAAGGTGACACGCTGCCTTCTTATTTCAGCTCCCTGACTGCACACAAGTGTTTTTTTAGGGCCACATTCTGTGCATTTTGTGGCTGACTTCACTATTTAAAAGGGCCCCCGAGCGCCGTGCTGCCTGGTGTTCCTAAGCACAAGAAGGCTGTGACGTGCCTTATGGAGAAAATGCACGTGTGTTAGATAAGCCTCGTTAGGATGAGTTGTAGAGCTGCTGGCCACGGGTTCAATGTTACTGAATCAACGATGCATATTAGATAAGGTGTCTTTGAGTAGAAACACGTAAGACAAGGCTATCTATTGGTCAGTCAACAAAAACAGTGGACAGAGGCTTTGTGGAACCTAACCTGTGCTTCCCCTCGGAGCAGTGGTCCGGTGCTTGCTAATTCAGTGTCTGCAGTGACTGTAGGACATAACCACCATGAACACTGAGAGCCGACGGGAGTGCCATAAAGAACAGCCCTCTCCAGAGATTTGCCCTTAAATCTGACTACTCCCTATGGACAAATTCCTAGACGTAAAATTACGGGTCAAACAATAATACTGTGTCAAGAGAAATTGTCCATCTTTGTTATTTGCCCAAGGAAAAAGACTTCAGTGATGGGTGGATCACTTGCCTTATTTTAACAGTTATGAAAATACATCTTCTTTTCCCCAACTTGTCTGGAATAATTGGTTCTCTTACTTCAAGGGAAATGAGAAGGAAAATATTTTTTACTTTATTTTCGAAAGTTATTAAAAACTTATAACACAATTAAAAGCTCTACTACAGCTGTGGTCTTTAGTGGTTGGGGCCAATGGAATTAGTGAATCTGAAAGGGACTGCAGCCTGATGAGCACAGAGAAGGCTGGGTGAAGGCCTGGTGGTGGCCGGGCCTCACCAGAAGCCGGGAGGATGGAAACCTGACCTGCCATAACTTGACATACCCCTAAGTCCGATATCATAGGCCAAGTTGGAAGGACTTAGAGATTCAGAGTAGGCCAGCAAGATCAATACGCATGTGCTCTGAAGAGTCAGTGCAGACTGCTATGCGCACTGCCGCCCATGGAAGTCTCGGTCAAGACTGGTGAGCAGGGAAGTCGCTCTTCCTGCTCTTCCGCTTCTGGTCAGATGGTGACTGCCAAGCGACCTGTCACCCAGCTAACACATCTGCCCCAGGAGCTACCTAGTATGTGGCCTTGAGTTCAATTCCTACCAAGTGTCCCGTGACGGACAATGAATCAAACCCCCGAACTCCTAAGGTTGTTCAAAGGTTTGCTTCAGACTTTAATTTTGTGTTTACCTGTTGCATTATCATCTGTATTCTCTTCACTTGACACGCTGCCATCGATCTCTGCAGATTTCAAACATAAGGAACTCTTGTTTTTCATTAGGATTTCTTCATCATCATTTATTTCCATATTTAAAGATCCATTTTCACAATTGTTTAACTCCATTTGCCTGTAAATTTTTTTTAAAAGAAAAGGTCAGAAGGTCCAGTTATTTGGTCTTAAACAGATTGTTCAGGTAGATCTTATTCTGAGGGACGGGGGAAAGGTTTACGTGGATTAAACAGAGTTGTTCAGTCAAGCCCAGTCTCTCCCGGCCCTGCCTCCCAGGCAGGCACCTGCCAGTGACCGAGCAGGCCTGACTCCAGGCAGAAACTGAGAAATCAAAGAGCCGTTCACAGCTCTTCCTGCACCCTCCTGGGGCTCAAACTTCCTGCTCCCCACCAGCAACAGGAAGTAGTCCTTGACAGTCCTTCAGTCCTTCGTTTTCAATCAGCTTCCTACAGGTACCACATTTAACACTTTTCTCATTCTCTTGGGCCTCTCCCTGAAAGGTTTTTTCTCTCCTCAGTTCTCACAATCGCTGGCCACCTCCACCTGTTTGCCTAGCAGCTAGCTGTCTGGAAGCCACATGCTGCGACCAGAGAAGAATTGTCCCTGCAAAGTATGTGTGACAGATAAAACCTGGGAGGAGAGACGACAGCCTAAGGATCTGTGGCTCTTCAGGGTAACAGAAAAGGCAATATAACATACAAGTGGAACACCCAATTCTCTGACACCTAATTATGACACCTTATTATAAGTGCTTAGGACCAGCTAAATTAGAACAAAAAAATTCTGCTAGTAAAAATAAAGGGGATGGGTCCAAGCTATATAATGAGTCCAAGAAAGACATTTATTTTATAAAG